>JAZHYW010006546.1:0-91444 GCA_037355805.1 Ixodes ricinus | reverse complement strand
CCTCGCGTTTGTCGAGAAAACACGGAATTTGTTATTCGCCTGCTTCGTACGATTCTGGTTGATTTACCTTCGCAAATGGATATGCGCTCGGAGATCTACAGTGAATGGACGACGGCGATGATTATATACGTTTACACTCCGGTTGTATGCAGCATATGTGAGAGGCACGGACTCGAGCGCGCAGCTTCACAAGTGCTGTTTTGTCGCGTTTTCGTACAAAGAAATCTCAGTACGGTGCTACGCCCGCGCGATCCCTACCTTTCACAGCACTGCACGCAACTTGTGCGATGGTGTTTTTGGTAGAAAACGGTTGTATTCCGTAGTGGTGACGCGCCAGGAAGAATGCAAAACAGATTGGGAGTGATCACTCCCACACGGTCGGAGGTCGGAGCACACTGCAAATGTCGGTGGCGGCATTGGCGCAAACGATAAAAAGTAGTTTCACGGCACGTAAATCATTGCTCACAGTCATACGTTCCAATCGGCTCGCTTTTCTACACGCTCAAATGCTTCCAGCCACGTTTGGCGACTGCGTGCATCCCTCGAACCCTCTGCCTATTCGCCTTCCTTGCAGATCGACAATAAGAACAACGAAAACTTGTCCTAACCGGAAAAAGGCGCTACGTCCAGTCCGGTTGCTTGCTAATTGGCTCAAGCGCGCTCGTGGAAGGAAACTTTTGGTCCAGAGACGTCATCTGCCTGCGTCGTCCTCCTCGGCGCGCGTTTTTTTGTAACATATATACTACAAAAATAAGCAACAAAAATAAATCCTCCCAGGACGCGCGTTTTTGCAGAGTGACACTTACCTACGCTCAGTATGCGGCGGTGGAGTGACTTTGCGGCGGGGGTGACGCTGCGTGGCGGCGCACAAGTCTACGACGTGACCAACGACGGCTTCCGCGTGCGCAACTACAACTTCGTTTCGCGCCGTAACTCATAGCTCTTGACATTTTTTTTTAAGTTCGTTTTTTGACGTTTTGTTTGCATATAAGCTGTTTAAAACAAATGTTTTTTTCCGTTTGCATGTGAGCCTTTAAGCGTCCTCCTGTATTAGAAACTAAATGGCCCTCCCTAGACGCGCGTTCTGTTTCTAAAAAGTTTTCTACTGTTCAATATTTGTTTTCGTATACAAGACTATCAGTCTTATAATTCCTGTAAATGTACATCTGCGCAACCGAACTTCGCGCTGGCGAGTACAAAAACTCGAGTGTTTTGGGTGAGCATTGGCGACAATCAGCACGCACTTTCAGTATCTTAAATGTAGTGCCATATTAGATACTGCGGCAATCTCTTGATTACTGATTCTGTCCTCACAGTGTTTGCGTGAGTGCTAGTATGTTAGCCATATCACGTCAACTTTTTGTTTTCCCCTTTTATCCCCTCATCCCCTTCCTCATCCCTTCCTAATAACATACTTCTCGGCGTGGTGCATAAATGTCATTTTTGTTTTGTTTCAAATGATATAGTTATATCCTGCTGTCCTATCTGCCTGTGGGCGGCAGGGGCTACGTCAAGCTGCGATTCTGAAACTTTTTCTCCTGCCTCCAACGCCCTTTTTTGTATTATGGGAGTAAAAAATATGAATTGAATTGAAAAAAGATTAACCAACCGAGACAGGCCACCTTGGTTAAACTCTCTTTTTCTCCTCCTGCCTTATCTTCTTTTTCTTCTTCTCCTAGCCAACCGAAAACACAGACGTAAACATTAAAATACCTGAGCATGTTCTGCGGAAGTTGAGCGACGGTTTCATGAATACTTTCCCGTTCGAAATCATTAAAAACAGCAGTCAACGTAGGCTATACTCGATTAAAACAGGAGAATGCTATAACGTCTCTTTGAGATGCTCGACCTCCAGCGCCCTCTTGTGGCTCAAGAGTTCCAGTCTGTAAAAGGACCACCCCCATTGTGGACAACCACAGAACCTTTGACGACGCGTCGCCGCAGATCCCTTAGCACACAGCCGTCCATCGGGCGCGAAGGTACTGGCGCATGGTTCGCCGAAACATTCGGGAGCTGGCGTTGTAGAGCACAAAGTTTATGGCGAAGTTGGTGTAGTAGAGCAGCATGAAGTACCGCTGCAAGATGTACGGCAGCGAACCGGAGCTGGGAGCGTCTTGGGACTCGGCCTCTCCCCAGCTGAGGACAAAGACGTAGATCCGTGTGACGTAGCTGGGCAGGTTGAGCAGAATGAAAACGGTGGATATGACCAGGAGCATCCTGGTCACGCCTATCTGAGCAGAGTGCGGGATGCCGCCACCGCAGACGGCGGTCGTGGTACCGTCGGCGGCGAAGCAGGTTTCCTTCCGCTTCATCAGCGACGAGTCTGAAACATAAACAAGAACCAGTTTTGAGTTGAGACATCCCAAGGATCGTGAGGTACGAAGTCGTACGAGTTATGTTTTGTTTCTCTCTTTTTCGACTTCCAAAAGACTGGGTAACAAAAAAAAGAAAAAAAAACAATCCTTGAGAAATGTTTATATATATGCAAGGCATTTCGCAGCGCTGTTGGGGCGTAAACAAATTTATGTAAATAAACCAACGAACGGAGCAAGCGTTTCACAAAGCTGCCTTTTGGTGGTGCATTTGTTATCCTTAAGTTCCTATGAGTGTTTTATGCAAGGTATAACTTTAAGCCTACTTGTTTTTTTAAGCGTGGTGACAAAAACGCTATAAACCTTCACCTTGACTCTACTCACAGATGGCACCACACACACTCAGAACTGCTTAATCTGCTTTCGGATGGTTATTTTAAGGAAGCTTCTCCCCTCTTGCTTCTTGTTGTGTCATATATAAGTGGCAATGTGAATCAGGCGGTTTTTATTGTTTTTTCCCTGTAGGTAGAACAAAAAGCAAAGCTTTATTGGCCCGAAGTTTTTTTTTACTTATTTCTCTCATACGCATACGCTCATAAGGTTTGTGTATGGTAATTGAACCACCTATATACACCTTTGTGGGAAGCTTGAGTTTGCCGAGTTTATTTATTTATATTTACGAATTTCTTTACGCTCTCGTAGCGCTCGACAAGACGTTGCACACAAAATGTAATTGCGTGCGGTATAGCTACTTCGCCACATGAACACCACCAAGATTGAGGCACTAATCCTGACGGGGCAGAGGCTTTATGGTGCACTTTTTCAAAGGACGGTGCCGCCTGGCTTCTTAGCCCTTCCATCAAGCGTCAAAAAGACCGTCACTCGTCACACACGAGAGATGAGTACGAAGGACGGAGTACGAAGAGATGTTCCTAGTGAGGGGGTCGGGGAAAAACGACTGTTCTGACAGTCTTATTGAACGCGCGATAAAATGAATTAGATGCTGTGAGCACCCAGGTGGAAATCTTCTTGGAGGGGGCCATTCAATTGCGTGTGCCAGATACGGATAAGGGCCTAAATCCATCCAGTGATTACGTAGAGATGTAGCTACATTAAGTTGCTCAGTTCCGTGTATATTGAGCATTGTCATCACTTTTGTTTTTGTTACCGAGTTAGTCGGAGGTTGAAAAACGAACATGTATATAAAGAACGACTGGCATTTAAAATGGGTCTTTATTGCAAAAATATTAGGTCACTTGCCACGCCGCAGTAAAGTATGAGAAGGCAACAGTTATCACGTCACACTCGAACGGGTGATACAGAGAGATAGAGGAGAGTTTGAGGGACACGTCTTTGTACATCCGATACTGTACGATGAGACTTCCGGTACCAACTGGCGCATGCGCTGCCTCAGAAGACATCTCATATGCGCAGTTCGCACCGGAGGGCCCATCGTACCGTATCGGACTTGCAAAAAGCGCTTCCTAAACTCTCTAATACCCAACACTCCCCCCGGTGCCCTTACATTTGTACCGTTTCGTTATTGGGTGTCGTTAAGATAGACATCGGAATCATCCAGTAAACAACCCTAATGTGAAATGGAGCAGAGTGAGCTCGGCGGAAAATGAAACATTGGACAAAATGCGATGTATGCATAGATGGATGAATTGATGTGGCTGAACCCCTTTGAATCGGGCGGCGGCTTGCGTCACCTAGCGAGTGTTTTATTTCCTAACATTTATTTAACAAATTTATACATGTAGACATTTCTGTGTAAACACTAGATACGATCCTTGCGACGCAGGGCGCCTCTGTGCAACGGCGGGTGTCCACACCTTCCGCCCTACGGGTTGCCCGGGAGGAGTAAGAAAATATTCATTCTTCCCTCGACCTATTTCACCACCCAGATAATCTCCTGGTCATCTCATCCTTCCCCGTCTCTATTGATCCCTCACTATCCCTAAATCCCAGTGCTTTCGTTAAATTAGCAGCCTCTTTTGCCAATACCCAGTGAAGCCCCTTGCAGTGATGTATCGAAAAGCTCAGCCGTCTCCTCCTCTACACCACAAGCTCCAAAAACCGTATCTACTTCTTGATACCTAGCTCCATTTGTCTTAAGGCCCGTTCACACTCTTGCCACCGAGTACGACCGAGAGCGACGAGGTCTGTTAAAACTTCTTAAAATTTCTTAGGACGAGAGAACACACTGACGCTTCCGTGGCGCCATTTGTCGGTGACAGCACCATGTACTGAGCATGAAATAAAAACCACTGTATCAAACTTGATTCAATTTTGCAGCTTCATTTGCATGCCGACCACACAATAAATACAGCAGCTTGCACATGTTTTCAACTTTCATTCTATTGTTCAAGTATTCTGAGAAAATTACTGAGCAGCTTATCAATCGTGAGGCACTAAATCTTGAACAAAGTTGCAAACAGTTTTTTCTGCACACAGCACCGAAAATTGGAGACGTTGTTTGGCTATATGCCACAAAAACTTCCTTTGCATGACAGCATAAGCTTCCTTGGGAGTAGTCTGTAAATTCCCCGAATAGCCAAGATTGAATGACCAGAGAACTCCCACCCTGGCCCACACTGCATTTAGACCGTTTTGCCAAGCTTGGCTGACCACTGAACTGCCAGCATGGCCCAGGCTGCGTTCAGACTGTTTTGCCAAGCTTGGCTGACCACTGAACTGCCAGCCTGGCCCAGGCTTGTGTTACACCGTAAAGCCAAGCTTGGCTAGACAAGGAACCCCCGCTGAACTGCCAGGCCGGCTAGCCAGGCTGGGGCTAGCTTGCCCCTTGGAGCAAAACGGTGCTTGGGCCGGGGAAACTTTCCCCGGCTGCCCAAGCTGGCTCAAGCTTGAACCGGTGAATTGTGCCGCTTGGGCTGTTGCTCAACCATAAAACCACACTAGTATTTTCTACACAAAGCCTGCCATTGCTCTCGACTCGAATAATGTGTGTACCCAATTATGTTTTCAGCTGGTATAAATATTTCGTTGAACTAAAAATAAATCCTGGCGACACCAACATTGCACTTTAACACGCATGCATGAAAGTGGAAACAAGTGACGATTATAAATTTAAAGCTTATTGCTGACTTTCCCAATGCACGCCGCCTGTGGTCACTGGATAACGTAAGAAGCGCAGGGTGTGGCTAAGTATTTTGACGCTTGATATGCTTCGTGATTGGCTCTTGGGAATTCCTGTTCGGCTGATACACCAATCTCATTGGCTGTGGAGAAATCAAAATATGCCGTCTTTGCGCCACGCCCTACTCTTTTTTTAAATTGTCAGTTCTATAGCCATCAAAGAATTGAAATATTGTGGCTATCATTATTACGTATTTGAGAACGTGCACTTCGCGACAAAGTTAGCGCGAACGCGACAACGCGTGCGTCTTTGCATTTCACCTCTAAAAGCCTTTGGCGGGCAGCAACTTTAACTGTTGGCTTGGAGCCTCAAATTTACAATGGCTACGGATCAAAAACAGAAACTGTTGCGTTTGATCTTAATTTCATTCTGAAGCTAGCTTGCGATTTCCAGTCACTTAATCTGAATCTGCAATATCGGTTCCGCTTTATATTATTTCGCAATTACTGCTACGTTGTCAATGTAACTTCTGCTTCGATTCAAACTTAGTTAGAGACTTCTACGTTGTATCTGTACCCTGTACTGAGCTAGAGAAACAAAATCAAGGTTTCCTTTCTCTTGCGCACAAAAATCGGAGTTTCTGGGACCCTTGTTCGGTATCAAATGCTCCCAAGAGAAACGACGCTCACAGGAACGTATTATCTCAACAACAGTAACTAAAAAAATATAAATAAAAGTAAAAAAAGCGCCAGTACAATACCCAGCTGAGAGTGGGGCACGTGACGAGCCCTTGTTCAGATCCTCCGGAGGTTCAAGCGGCGGGGAACGCGGTAATCCCTCGGTGCCGAGCGATCGTTAGTTCGCTCGAGTGCTCGGTCGCCTAAATCCCCCATCAAGAGACACAGTGGGTGAGATCCAGAGAGGAGAAGGGAACGCAAATCTGGTAGCTATCTGTACGCATTTGATCTTAGCACTTGTATATCTATTGAAAAAATGTGGCGCAGCGAGCATGAACAGGTTATAGTCAGATGTTCCTGTTCTACACACAAAACAACAACTACAGTCACTGATGGCTTAGGAAACGTGGGATTTGGCTTGTTATTTCAATGTATTCTGCTTCGGGATTTGCTCATCGGTGTTTTTATGAAATAATGCCATAATCCCATTGGCGGTGGAGCGATGATAAGACGTTCAACGACTCGCCAAGCCTCACGTTTTTTTTTCTTCAATGTTTATTTTATTATTTTATGATCTCGCGATGCCACGGCGAATGTTTGGCGGCGGCCGCTGAAACGAGATGAAATGTTCTGTTGAAGGTGCGGGACTATTGTATATATGAACTATGATGTAGATAAAAGTTGTTAGCTGGGTTTTAGATGTGTTGTTGTCCCGTCAGTTTATTTCTGTCGTCCCCGGTTTTTAACTAGGTGTCTATAATGTATAGTAAACTGTGTTGTTTTTTCAGTCTACCTCAATTAACTGTTCCAAAAACCGCAAAAAAAAACAACTTAGGTATAATTTTTGTGCTGCAGTTGCTACGTTCGATTTATCTTCACCTCCTGCACCGAGTACACGCGGTGCACTTCGCCATATTCTATTTAGAAGTGCAGTGTATATCAAACCACAACAGGAAGTACGTTGCCCTGCACGTTTCTGCACCGCGCTACACTTTTCTGTACCGGTGCAAGCTGATGAAGGCTAGGGGAAAGAATTCTTGGCCCCGCAACAAAATACTCCGCCAAAATGTGTATCCGATCGACTGAATGCATTGCTTATTAGATCAAGTTTGAAAGAAGCACGAGAGTTGAATGAAAGGTCCTGGTCATACTCGAAAACGAAGTTTTTAAAAAATGAACCTCTGACACTAAAGTTTGATGGTACAAGCTACGCCACGTTGCGGCAATTACCAACTGCTTTAATAGTACAAGAAAATAAAACATGTCGAGAGAGGACCCTATTCTCCGCAGCGGATGCAACCAGATATTTTAGCGAATCGAGCGTTCCACGCGTGCGAAGTAACATATTCCACGCTCCGTGCGTTGCTGTGCCTAACGGAAGGTTACATGGTGGATCCTTAGGGAATCCGCTGCCATGACCCTTAGAAAACGTCACAAACGTCCCCCTTTGAATACCGCTAACACTGACCCCGTAACGAGGTCAAAAAAAGGAAGCGAAAAATAAAAAAGCCAAGGAGAAAGCCAAAAAAAAATGAAGGAGTCAGCTCTAGCGGTTTTCAAAAGGCACGTGTGTGGCGTTTCTAAGGGTCATGCAAACGGATTCCCTAAGAATCCACCAATGGATCTTCCTGTAAGTTTTAGTATGAATATAAGAAATAAAATAAAAACAGCAGGACACTCCGAAAAAAGAAAGAATTGCAACTTCGGTTAAAACGAGGCAATGCAAAAGCACGTTTGCCATACGTTCCGTTAATGACCTTAAAACCACAGAGAGCACGTGCCGGCGGTAGTGTATTACAGTGTTCTCGCGACAGACGTCCGCTGAAGCCACAGGGCAGCGAAGCACAAGCAACTAAGCTCCACTCGCGAGTTTCACTCCCTCATCAAGCCCGGAAGCTTTAGCCTAAGTAAGATACCTTTTTCTTTATATCTTGAAAAAAATTGTGCTTGAGATTACGTGTGTTCTGCAGGTATAAACATTAAGAGAATGTAAACATCAAAAACCAAGAAAAGACCAATATCACTCCCAAGGTGGTCGCAAAAGGCTGACCACAAATAGGCTGTCTGAGATGCAGATAACCTGGCTAAATTGAAAAATAATGTGAATCAGCTCTAGATGTTGGACTACAAGAATGAAGTGATACAACTACTCCCCCCCCCCACCCCCCCAAAAAAAAAAAAAAAAGAACAGTTTGTTTTATAAGAGATCAGGAGTGTTTTAATACCTTTCGTGCAGCTACGATGGAGGATGTATGTGGTTAAAACACTTTCACTTATTTTTTTTTGCGAATCGCTGAGCTACAGCTGCAGCCACTGTGATTAACTAATTGAATAAAATTAATATATGATGTGGATTTTAACAACAAGTAACTTAACGCTGCCCGAAGGCATGCAACATATATATTTGTGAGCAATGTTTCGAAGAAGCATCGAAGGATTTATAGTTGAAATTTATCGGGTTTCCATAAAACGGCGCTTCCCATATATTGCATGATAATTAGCTTAAAGTGAAAAAGTTATAACCAAAAAACAAGCTACAGATTACGCGCAATAGGCTAGTTGGTTTTGAATTCTACATAAAAATTTGTAGAGAGCAAAGATATTCTCCACGTTTTGTTAATATAATACTTAAATATATTTGACACAAAAATGTATTGAAATAAAGACACCATTTAAAAAGACAATCATTGTACCGGCTTGGATAGAAAAAAATGAAACCTGTTTTTTTCTGACATAAGAAATAAACTTGATATTGCAGAAGGCAATATCTAGTAGAGAATATCTGTGCTCTCTACAAATATTTATGTAGAATTCAAAACCAACTAGCCTATTGCGCGTAATCTGTAGCTTGTTTTTTGGTTATAACTTTTTTCACTTTAAGCTAATTATCATGCAAGTCCGCGAAAATTGGATCTTAGTGAAAAAAAGAACTTGTCAATAAAAAAGACAATATTTTCTTGTTTTTCTTGAAAACAAGCCTTTTTTTTAACTGAAATAATTCCTACCGGTGCCCAGAATCTCACATCTTGCTTTGATGAATAAGCTTAGATAGACGTCGCCTCATAATTTTTTTCTATCTTTTGATGCAGATAACGCCATTCACACAAACTTGCCCACGTTTGCGTTGCCGCTATTTTCAAGAACTGTCAGCTTTCTGCTATAAGTAGTATATTTATGCGGGCCCAAAAGCCGGCTTTCATTTTATCAATCCAGTCGGGTACAAAACTATACAGTGTGTTTCACGTGAGGGTGACAGCATTTTTAAGAACAGGAAACTTAACATAAATACACTATTTCTTCAGGATTACGTTGTCCACGGCGCCGGACGCAAATATGCAAAGCGCGCCAGGAGCGGAAATAGTTTCGCTGCCGAAGAGGCGTCGAAGTGTGACTTCTTGTGACGCGAAAGATATTGTAAACACGTGACCAAAAGCTTTGGCATCATGCCAAATCGGCTCGCGGCCTACTCCTGCGAGTCCATGCAGACCTGAAAGTGATCGGGTGTGTCTGTGATATCGTATAACTGGCGAATCTGATTTTTATTTTATTATTATTTTTACACAAATGAGACAGATATATCTGGGCTTTCGATAAGCTTTGGTCCAATCCAAAATCGGCTCGCGGGAGCAAACGGCAAGCCGATTTGGAATTGGGCCAAAAGTGTTGGTCACGTGTTCACAGAAACTTACGCGTCATCAGACGCCACAGTCACAAGCTTCTTCACTAGAAAAAGTGTTTCCGTTCCTGGCGCTATTTTCGGAATTAGTTTTGATTTCCCGCTTCCGAGATTGCTATATCCACCACGCCATACATCGAAGAAAAAATTGTTTTTTTCCTGAGATCTCTCAATGGTTTTAGCTTCAGTAAACGACCGGCTACAAATATCTAATTGAAACAAGCTGGCTAAAACAAAATAATAAAACTTAATTATGAACTTTTTGTTAATTAAGTATATAATGAATACTTTACCCTAGCGTCCTTCGTCCGCCACCGTGGACAACGTAATCACGAAGGAATCTTGTCTTTAAGTTCTCTTTATTTTTTTTATGTCACTCTTCCGTGAAACAACCTGTATATACCTATAGTCGGTGACAGGTCAAGAACGAGTAAGCTCCCACCTTTTCCACTTTAGTAGAGCAAACGCTGGAGAGGAGGCAACCTCCTCTCCACCACTCGCTCCGCTGAACGGAAAGGGTGGGGAGCTCACTTGTCTTAACCTGTCACCGACTATAGATAACATTCATTTGTATTGCCAACACATACGTTAACTAATTTTGTTGACGGACGATTGAATGATAAAAACGTATGCGCTAAAAATTACCGCACAGGCCTCCTTGCGAGATTTGACGAGGAATGCTAGCAAAACGTGCTGGACCTTAAAACCGCCCCTTAGATTAGTTTTCTGAATATACGGTGAACAACGGAGAAAGAAGAGGAGCAGACAACTCTTTTGTTTCCTCTGATTGGAGGGGAAATAGTGGGTAAAGAAAACTACTGCGAGCCTTAGCGTCTACCAACCAGTCTTCGAATCAACGCTCAGCGCTCTGACTACACCAAGCGCTGTTATCTCTTCCTCTCCCTCAGTTTCTCACCCAAGAAGTCTAGATTTATTCTTCTGGGTGGTGAGGGTTTCTCAGCCGAGTTCGGGAATTTCCTCCAACGCGCCACTTTGTCGACCCGAGAAACGTGAAGAATCTCTGTTGCTCGGCGTTCATAAGAATGCGGTGTGAGCGCAGCCTCGCTTCGTGTTCGACAGATGCTCAAAGGACTCTGGTGTGTCAATTTTATTTTTCTTGTCTCCTCGTGTTTGAGCACAAAAAAAAAAGGGAGACGAGACTCGTAGTTATAGTGAAGTTTGTGGTTTTATTTTTTAGGGAATCACAGGAGTGCGATTTCTCGGAGTTCAACGCAACACCGCAAAAATAATCGGGGGTTTCGGGTTTGGGCGGGGAATTCTTTGTCACCTATGGTTCAACACCTTTCATGATGTTTGAAACTGTTTGTTTAAATAGAGGAGTACTTCTCAAACCAGCAGAATTGGCGTTTCTTTTTTTTTTGTGTGTGTTCCAATTTGTTTCTTGGTTTGGGTTCAAACTGTACTTTTTTCTAGTCCACAATTTTTATGATAGATGTTTTTCTTCTGTTAATTTCCTTATACAAAATGCACAAAGTTGTTTTTTGAGCAGCCTAGGATACATATAGGATAGACCTCACAACCGACAGTTGTAAGAAAACACATAATTAACCTGGTAGTTTTTCATGTCTATTTCGTGACTTTATTTCTTGGACGATAATGTCGACCTCTTGATAATAATCGCAAATATTTGTCAACTAAAAATATACTGCAAGCGCTCGGAGCTCTTCGTCTAAGAAAGCCTGCAAACTCCTTCATTTTACGCATTAAGTTATAAGGTCGAAGTTCCGCAAAATGTTTGTACGTGTGAACAACCCAAGAATAACTAACTAACGTACACCCAAACCCACATACATACGAACGGAGCAACATATAATAGTGCCCGCTTCATTTCGAAGTAAAACCTTATTGCTAAATTTACCGTTTCGTGCAGTTATGTAAGAAACATAAAGCTCAAGAAGAGTCAAAACAACCCATAGAAACATTCTGCTGGAAAGCTATTTGTGTTGTAATCAATCTTGGAGTTTCCATCTTGAACAAACAATTCGGCTTTTTCTCCTACATCAACGACCGCACCTGCAATAGCGGCTACTATGGAGGTTTGCAAGTCATTGATATATATTGTAGAAGGCTGGGTCGCGGATCGAGTCTTGTCTTGCTGGGGTCGAGTGGCGCCACCAGCCGCCATCACTTGACACCAGATAATGCATGGGACTCTATGGGAAAAACGAGGGAAAAAAGTGCCGTTTCCCCCGCTATTGAGCTGTTGTCGGCACTTAAGCTTTTTGGATGCTTTCCGGAATGCCTGCCAAATAGCTTGCGCAAAAACCTTAAAAATGACATTTCTCACAGTTCTTATAAATAAATGTTTTGTGATCGAGAGTCACTCCGATGGGCGAAAAATCTAGTACAGCTTAATGAGAAAAGGGTTACCAGTTACCGCGGAGTCGGTAGCGGTTTCGATGAGCTGGGTTTAGCAGACGACAAGCTTGAAGGCTGTGCTACGACGGAATTCGCTCACTCCCGGAAAGCCGCTGTCAAGACGAAACGTTTTCGACATTCATCAACTTCTGGTCTTCCCCGAGGATGGTCTTATTGGCGCAAGTCCCTTCGTGTACTCCACGAGAAGAGCAAGCTCGCCAGCTCAGCCGTGGGTGCCCGGCATGTTTGATTTTTTTTAATGGGCGTTCGAACGCTTGGCAATTACTGATTCGATCTCCGAACACCGGATATAATAATCGCAGCACATAAAATACTCGCCTTCGAGCGCCACGTACAAGCTTCAATACTTCCAACTTTCGTGTGCTTTCTCCATAGATTTGCGTGTATTGCCTGGTGTCAATTAATGGCCGCCGATTGTGACACCGACGGGCTCCCGATCGCGTATTGTTAACGTGCTGGCGATACAGCCCTAGCAGCGGCGCTCACGCCGGATTGGCTGGCTCGTAGAGATAGACGCTGCCGCCGTCAACATAGGCAGCGGTTACAACGAGTTTCCGAAGCAAATGGGCTCCCGCGGAGCAGCGAGTACGGCCGCCTCTGGCCGGGTTTCTTCCGTCATGACTACCACGTCGACTGAGTATAAGGTCATCCTGCCGCTACTGCCAGAAGGTCAGAACGCTTTCAACACTGTTATTATGCACGGGGACCCTTCAGCAAGACCGTACCGAATCGAGGACTTCGGGGACACACTAGAACGCGTGCTGAACATGGAGGAAACCGCCGGCCTGGTCTTTTTCCAGTTCAATCACGTTTGGGTGGTGACCCTCCACAGCGCCGAATCAAGGGACGTTCTTGTCGCCAGGTCAGAGCTGGTCGTCAAAGGCAAAAGGTGCCTCGTCATTGACCCTAGCGTGAGAAAACTCACCGTGAAGGTGCACTGGGTGCCCATCCCGACACAACACTCCACATCATACTCCAGGTAGAGGAGAAGAGGCCTGGCACCTTCGTGGGTATACAACACTGCAAGGCACGCCTTCAGGAGATGCTGGAGGAGAGGTTGCGGGGCGCCCAGGTGAGGAGCCGAGAGCTAAACCTTGAGGGCGAGACCAAGCCCACGAAGATTTTCCGAACCTTTGAATAGAAGTGCGCGCAGGCAAACAACATCTCCAATGTGCGGTACGAGGGCCATCAGGTGAGCGGGCAGGAAGAGGTGGCTGCAGCTTTTGAATCGATCTACAAACAAATTCTTTAGCAAACAGGAATGCGATGCCAGTACTCACCACACTTTCCTCCACAAGCTTGACACCGTCCTGGAAGGCCCCAATCAGGAGTTTGAGGTACGGCGAGCCATCAAGAAGATGTCCGGCAACAAAGCGCCCGGACCGGATCGAATCGGCGCAGAGTTCTACAAAAGGTACGCGGACCTACTCTGCCCCATTCTGGTAGAGGTGCACCAAGATATCTTTCAGCGAAAACTTCTCCCTCCGTCCATGAGGGAAAGTCTTACGGTGCTTATCCCGAAAAAGGCAGGCAACGGCTAGCATCCAGCAGTGGCGGACTACAGGCCCATCAGACTTCTCTGCGGGGACTAGACAATTCTTGCCAATATTCTGGCGAGAAGGTTGGATCTTGGACTTCGGTGCGTTGTGAGCGACCATCAAGCTTACGGTCTACGGGGGCGTTCCATAGCGCGAAACTTCCACGCCATTCATATCATCACGGAGAGAAGTGGTGAAGTGCATGAGCCTTCGGCGGTCCTTCAAATCGACATGAGCCAAGCCTTTGACCGGGTGTGCCACGAGTTCCTAAAGGCTGTGCTGAAGAAATGTGAGGTCGAGGACGGAATGTTGGACTGGGTGGGCCTCCGCTACCGAGACATATCAACGTCGTCAATGGCGATCAGGCGCTCAATACGAATAGGCTGGTCGGTGCGACAGAGTTGCCCGCTCTCTGCCATACTTTTCGCCCTACGAATTGAGCCCCTCTGCCGGGACATCATCCGGGACACAACCATACAAGCACCGCAGATGGCCGATCAACACCTGAAGCTCCTGGGTTACGCCGATGATGTGGCCTTGATTTGCAGCTCCAAGGCTCAGGTTGAGGCTACTCTGCAGCAGGTTCCGGTATTCTCCCAGGCGTTTGAAGCAGACGTCAACCGGCGGAAGTTCATCGGAGCTTGGCTCGGGGATTGGGCCACGACGCCCAAAATCTTTGCAGACATCGAATAGAGAGCAACGGTAGACGGCTGCCTGAGCGCCTATAGGAGAACGGGGGCCCACGGTAGAAAAGTGAAGACAGAAGACCAACGGCAATTCAGGCGAAGCTAATAGTTTTGTAATTAGCAACCGCATAGCTGTCACCGCGAAGCGGTGTTAACACAGGCGCAAGGGAGGGGGGGGGGGGGTTAACGCGCTCCCGAGTGATACACGCGCCGTCCGTATCCGAAATTTATGTTCCCGCGCGTTGCCGAGCAGCCAATCCGGCGTGAGCGTCGTTGAAGGGGGTCTATGCCTGCGCCGTAAAAATATGCCTCCCGAACAGCAATCCAACCTACAATAATAGAGATCAGTGTTGCAAGTACTGTCTCTGGGCGTCGCCGTCTTGCTGCTGGTGTGGGTAGATCTTCTTATAGTCAAGCATTGCTTAGTCGTACCCACGGTCTCAGCAATGCTTGAATATCAGACGATCTATCCGCGCCAGCAGCAAGATGGCTGCGCCCGGAGGCCGTACTTGCGAACTTATATAGTGACAGACTGCTTAAAAACGGCAGGACGTGGATCGGTATTTTCACGATTCTAGCTTTGTGATTCGTCCTTTGGAGCTCTTATCGGTTAATGCTGCGATCTCATTGGCTGAGGAGTGACATTCAGATATTCGGGACTCGCCAGACCCTTCGTTTTGTTAAGTTTTGGGTGCCTATGGACGTGTATTCGATTAAAGCAAATCACTATTCGGGTAGGCAGCGATATGAAATTTCAACACGATGTAAACCACATTGCATCGTAGATTAAACAAAAACGCATGAAGTTTTCTATGTTTTTGATACTGTAAGGGGTTTTCTGTTATCTGTTTACAATTCATATATATTCAATCATATCTCTTTTTTCAATTTACAATTTGTTCATTTATATATTTATATGTTATTGGGAAGATGCTGGTAACTATATTTGAGTCGAGCTCTCGGCTGAATGCTTTTTTGTCATTTATGTAGGTACTTATGTCAACCGTAAGGGACTAAGGGACTACACGACTAAGAGAACGTAAGAAACTAATAAACCATAAGAGCCTCGCCACGCTACTTAGCCTTTTGCAAGGACCACTTTTTGGGGCAGCTCTCCACAAGAAAAAAAAACGGGATAAAAAAAAGCTGTTGGCCAAGAAACGATTTTAAAACACGAAATAAACGCATGGTTTTCAGATTCAACATGGTGTTGAGAGTCTTTATCTTGGTTTAGTCTATACAGTTTGCAGCTTTCCGAAACGTCTGCCGTGTTGTTATCCAGCCCCGTGTTGAAATCGAGTTATGGTGGGGAAGCAAGTGCCACTCACCAACCCCGGTCAGTTCAAGAGATAGAGGGGACAATGATGAGGCCCGATGCCATAACAAAATAAGTGCGGATTGAAAGTCCAAGTCGACGAAGGCGCCCTGTCGATGACAGTTTCAATTTCCGTTTCGGGCTGGCGAAGAGTCGTTGTCGATCCTAACCGTTAGTGGAAGCGGTGGACCCGCAGTGTGGATTTCCTGAGTCAACTCCACGTCTGGCGGCAGAGCGGCCCGAGTAAAAGAAGTGACACTCAAAACTGCCTCGCTAAGGATACACCGATACAACCACGGTGAGCTTGCTGCTTCTTAGATTATGACAAGTTGACGGGTAGCGTCAAAGCGTCGTCACAATAAAATCGTAGGCTGGAATGACTGGGTGCGCATCTAGTTCTGTAATGTTGCCGATAGCGTTTCGCTTTCGCGGTAAAATACAGATATTTGTCTTTGAAATAGCGTTGTTTTTTATGTTATAAAAAAACACGTTTGCGATAGATGGTTGTGTGCTTTTTCTAAGTTCGTAAAGTACCTAAATTTTTGTTTTGCTTAATTCGAATATAATGACCGCAGAAATTATGCCATTAGGCTCATCTACATTAATCTCTCTCTGGAGTCGAGTGCAACGTTTTATGCAACCGAAACAAAATTATGTTATTAGACTTACATTGTATTAGATTGCATTACATTTACATTACATTTACACTACATTTACATAGCATTACAAACTGTGAAGTACAACAATATAATAACGTCTGCCAGGGCGTCTTCAATGATATTTTGCATCAACTCTTGTGGTCTTGTTCAATAGAGTACGCATAAAAATTGCGCTAGAAATCTTATTTTCGTTCTCTCAAATATGCCCACTCTAAAAGTCGGTATGGCTTCGGATCTTTTTTGGTGAAAATATATACCTTTTATCCACCTTTTACCGTCCAATGTTTTGTTCCGTTGAAGCTTAAAGTATCTTCGCAACCTAGTGCGTACTGTTATCCGAAAGGAGAATACATACACTTATATAGATTTATTGAAAATATTGACTGGCGCATTGTTCTTGATATGACAGATGTTTATGAAGCTACCGAGACATTCACCTAGGTTGTTCAAAGCGATATCGACAGTTTTGTTCCAACACGTTTATGTAAAATGTCCATTTATTCCAATCATTTCTCGAAAGATCTCAAATTTCACCTGTCTATAAAAAACATTTCAATCGACTTAAAAAAATTAAAAACGAACTGATTCAACCATTTGGTATAATGACTTTAGTATTTATCGTGCATTAACAAAACAATTTCTAAACACGATAAACGCTTACATCTCAATAGTGTAGAATGTAGCCTGAATCGTCGACCAAACATTTCTTGGCAGTTTGTTAAGCTGCATACCCGTGAGCCCAGATAAGATATTTCATTGAGTGATAAGATGGATGGCACTCATTATCATTCATCGCTCGATCAAGGTAAACAAATTTTATCCAACTATTTTAAAATATGTTTGTTCTAATAATCTTCAATTCTTTACAAAAGCCACGGTTTTAGTTAGTTGCCGTGACTTTATGCGCTATTTCCGCGTAGATATTGACGAAACAGCTGATGAGATCAGAAACCTGAAGCTGAAGATTCCAAGTGGTGTTGATGGCATACCGAGCTTTATCATTAAAGGTTGCAGCGAGTCATTCATTCCTATCCTGAAACGCATTTTAACCTTTCGCTTAGTTCAGGTATTTTTCCTTCGCTTTGGAAGAAGTCTTGAGGTAAAAAGAGCGCAACTGGACAAGGACGACGAAAAAGAACATATAAGACTCAGTGCTGAGCCCCGTCTGTTCTTGTTCTTCGTCCTTGACCAGTTGCGCCCTTTTTACCACGAGATATCAAATAACCAACTAGACCAAACGAACCTTTTGGAAGATGTTGGTAATCGTTCCAATTTTGAAAAGAGGTGAATCCTCCGTCGTTACAAATTTTCGTCCTGTTTCCTTGCTTTGTGTATTTTCTAAAGCTTCTGAGATTGTTGTTCATACGCGGTTCACACTACGCATGGATTTTTGAGTAGTTGGTCCGTGAAGACCAAGCTGTACACTTTCTTTGGATTACTTTGCGCCATTTGTCACAAATAGAGGACAAGTTGATACAATCGTTTTGATATGACCAAAGCGTTTGGCAAAGTCTGTCACAAATTACTCTCGCACAAGCTATTTCTATATGGTATTTGTCCAGAGTTGTGCAATTGGTTTAATATCGACTTGTTATTTTGCACGAACACTGTTTGCGTTGTAGACTGTTTTTCCCACAGGTTTATATCAACGTCTGGCGTTCCTCGGGGATACGTCCTGGGCCCTCTTTTGATTTTTGACGTTTAAAATTGATATAGTGTCCTGTGATGAAAGTTCTGAGATGCTCCTCTTTGCGGATAATATTAAGTTGTTTAAAAGTATTCAATCCCCAGAAGACTGCAATATATTGGAACTCAATGTGTCACGTACGCTTCTGTGGTGCAAACATAATCAGTTGCTGCTGAACCCTACAAAACAAAAGTGCCTTCGTTCTGCCGACGTCATATACTGTCGTTGATTACACATATATAATATTAATGAAATTCCCGTGCAGCGTGTCTCCCTCGTGAAACATCTTGACGTGTGTATAGACAGTGCCTTAACATTTAAAAACCATTTCTCTTTTATTGTGGGCAGTGCGATGAGAATACTGGGAATTGTTTTACGCTTGTCTTTGAATTTAAGGAACCCTAAAAGCTTGAATTATCTTTTCAACTCTTCACTAAGGTAGCGCCTTGAGTTTGAGTTCATGATATGGAATTCGCTATAAAAAACACAATCCATGATTATAGAACACGTTGAGAAAAAAATTAAATCCTCCAGTATTTGATATGTATTTAGAACGGCATATTTATTACGAATAAAAATATCTGCTATAGTAAGTTACAGGTCAAGAAGGTAGCGGCAAATGCCCCTCAAAGGAATTCATATAACCCTCCGCCACCTCCGCATCCAATAGCGTCCCATCGTTTCCGTGACGTCGTGGCCAACGCGGGAGAGGGTTTTGCCTTCCTGTAAATATTTGCTTTATCTTTCGACTTTGACTTAGCGTTGTGGAAGCCACGAGAAGGAGATTAGAGTTTTCCCCTCCGATGTAAACAAATACGACTTTGGGGGGTTAGGTTCCCCTCCGATGGATACAAAGGCCACTTTCAGGGGCTCGGTTCCCTCTCCGATGAATACAAAGGTCGCTTTCTTAAAAAGGGGGGATCGGAGACAAGTTGGCATCACTATGTAGCCAATATCTATTCATTGAAGCGGAACAAGGAGCGTTTCCAGTGAACTATTCTTTCGACTGCGGATGGATTTGAAACGGGCGCATCACGCTTGTGGGAGGAGCTTCTCCTACCTTCTTGACTTGTAACCGACTATAAAGATATATTCTTTTCACTTTTTTTCTAAAACAAAATCGTGAATTCCTTTTTCTTTTTACGTAAGGCTGCAAATATCGTCATTGACTCGGCTCATCTCCTCTGTAAAGTTAATTTGCATCTCAATTTTCGCTCTATTAGGCTTTTTCTTTCTTTAAGTATATGTTTGCTCACCCTGCAACATTTCGCCCCTTTCTCGGATCCAGAATACTTTGTAACACTGTCGGCACTCCGGATCTCGACATCTGTGTATCAGCCTCTGAGTTCCGCCGTCCGTTTACTAATTTTGTCTTTACTAACTAATTTGTATATATTTTTGCACTATATCTTTGTATTAGCGCGTCTTCAGTGTGATCCTGTATATATTTGTTTCTTCTTGTGTTTTTTTTGGAAGTGCACCAAAATACAGATTATTGTGGTTGTTTTTGAGCGCTTTAAATAATATTAATAATAATATTATTATTATTACTATTATTATTATTATTATTTTCTTCTTCTTCATATTATTATTATATTCAACTAAAAACTACTGCTTGGTCTCTATAGACAATGTAAATCATCAACAATGTAATTTCTTTTTATACATACACTGCTGATGACAGAATATCAATGCAAACCACGTTTATTCTAAAGTTAAGCATGCGAACAAACAATTCGTCTCAGAGAGTTATTGATCAAATAATGTAGTTGTGTCATCTCTTGTATGGTATGCTATATTTTAGGTAGCCTACATCTGAACGAAGAAGAATATGACGCCCCTTCGTTAAACGTACTCCGCGGTTCTTATTTAAACGACAGCTGATATCTGCGGGGTTGCTCAATAAATTGCCTGAAAAAAAGTCGTGTATAAAGGTGTTGCAAAAGGAAAAACCGTCAAGGTTTTTACGAATATTTTATATTTCCGGCCAAGCTGTCTGTAATTTCACGGCGGCTTATATGGAGGGTTCACAGTAAAGCTAACATATTACTTTGAACTCGTAAACTCCACAGTGTCTCCAATTTAATTCTCAGTTCTTCGCTATAATGTGTCAGACAGACTTGATTAGATTGACATGCAAACCAATTTGATATTGAATATAAGAAGGTAGAATCAAAATGTAAATAACATCTTACCAACAAGTCTCGGATATATATGTGCCTTTTGAGATTTGAAGGAAAGAAGA
This sequence comes from Ixodes ricinus, assembly GCA_037355805.1. Taxonomy (NCBI): domain Eukaryota; kingdom Metazoa; phylum Arthropoda; class Arachnida; order Ixodida; family Ixodidae; genus Ixodes; species Ixodes ricinus. The sequence goes on along the minus strand of JAZHYW010006546.1, from coordinate 71,149 downwards.
AAATATAGATAGAAATAAGAAGATTGCGGAAAGGTAAGGAGGTGAAAGACCGATCAATATAGTCATGAGAAAGGGGCAAAGGTAAAGTTGCGATTAAAATCTGCTATAGCCTTCATTCTAAACGTTGAAGAGTGCCCATCGGATGGTTAAAACGGACCAGCCACGTATACGGTACTTGGGATCTTATTTGATACAATAATAGTGTGATATGAAATAAACAAAAAATAATGCATGGGAACAAATATCATAATGTTGGGGATTCCTTCAAGTTGTGAGACGGTTTAAATTGAAAATTCCCCGGCATCGATTCTGAAAGCGGCAAACTTAGCCCGCAGCGTCTTGACAATTCACGTGATGTCTTCGTCCCCACGCTGTGGCAACATTGACATATTGCTCCACACAGCCCGAGGCGATCAGAAAGGTCGAATACGTCGATGCAGAAATTCCAATGATTCCAAACGTCTTTCCACTTTTTTTTTCTCGCGTGTGTTTGATCGTTTTCCTTGTTTAAATCGCAGAAATAGCAACTACCTATAATTTTAAATATATTGAGATATGACGCAATACACTACTATGCTTACGTAATACTATTGTCTCTCATAAAATTGTACTGTCAGGCTTTTTTCTCACTTCTATGCAGACTATAAAACCGGAGACATTAAAATAGAACACATAGTCGTTTTAAGTTTGAGAAATAGATTGCCTTTTATGTTGCGGTGCTACTGTATTTACCCATTCGGTAAATGCCCTTTCTCTGTGTACTATAATTGTAGGCTCAAACTTTTATTTTAATATAATGGAGCTTCAAATCAAAGCGAAAGAAAGCATTAAAAATAATTATTTTTCGAATTTAGCACACTTTGCATATAGTATCCGAGTAGTATGTTCAGTATTTATTAATATATATTTATCACTAGACACACAAACTTACTTTTCTTATTGTTTTCTAAAGTTTGTTTCAATTCAAGTTTAGATCAAATTTATAACTCAAAAAATCTGTATATAACATTCAAAACCGCTCTTTCTACGCATTATCAACCGCTCCGACCAGAGTGCGTAGTACATTGTGAAAGCTGTGAAAAATAATGTGGAGCAGTCTGTGCTATACTTCGTTTGCGCTTAAGTCCAAGCTCAGCTGACCTTACGAGCTAATGGGACCAATAAAACAGCGTCAAAAGCGCAAGCCACTAGGTTTTTTGTTTGTTTATGATTGCTTAAGTGATGATAAAACACGTACACAAACATAACGAACACCATGATTGTGCGGGATGATGCACTTTTGACGCGCAACATCCAGCACTCGATTGGTCCCATCAGCACGTAGGGTCTGCTGCGCCTGGAATTAAAGTGGAACCAAGTATACACCAACACAGTGTTTCCAAACAAGCCCGCTTCGCCCACACCGGGTGTGGGCACTGCGCGTGCGCAGAAACCAAATTCGGGAGAAGTGAAGCGTCTGCGCATGCGCAGCACCGACAGCAGCGCCACCGCAGTGGCGTGACGCCAGTGAGTTGAGTTGGTCTATACCACAGGTCTGTTTTAGCTCGTTGCCCATGCGCCACTATCTATGTTTCACTGAGGCGGTGCCAGCCGCCGATATCCAGATAAGGGTAGCAAGTGCAAACAAGAAACACTCGGGATTGCAACAAATATAAAATATTTTTTACGAGTGAAAACGATTCTTTTTAGCCTAGAAAACAAAATTGTAAAACAAAAAAGATGTTCTGTTCTGTTTGGTGTACTGAATGTCGTTCTTCGTGTTTCTATTTCTAATAACCTTATTTGGGTTGAGATTTACTTCCTTTATTTCGTTTGTTTTTCTATTCTTCAAGAACCCATTTCTTTTTTCGTTGTTTAGATTCACTTTTCTGGACATAATCATGTGTCACAAGACGTCTCCTCCAACAGATGCTTAAAACGCCACGCATCTTGCTCTGCCTCTTTTATCACAGACATCAAATCGATGCAGGATAGAGCTACACTCGAAAGCAAAACTTAAACACACTTCGGTCGCCCCTTAAAAAAGACTGAGGGTCAAGGACTCTTTTTTGCGGTTATACGTTGTATTTTTTGTTAAAATAAACGCAAGTAAAAAAAATGAAAGCCGTTTACAACTTCCTGTAACGCCGAAATAGAGCGCAGCTCTTGAGGAGTAGGAGGGAAGGGTACTGAGGGGAAGGTATACCCCTCCTCCCTCCTCCTCACGTCCTCATCCTGTCTGTCACTCCTCCCTCCGAGCGGCGTCGCCGTCGCCTCACGAGGGTCATGTGACCCCAGAGGTCACGTGACAATGACGATGACGTTGCGAGATGCCGATGACGTCATCAGTGACGTCACTGATGACGTCATCACTGACCATGACGATGCGAATGACGTCATCGGTGACGTCACTGATGACGCCATCAGTGACGATGACGACGCCGATGTCGATGACGTCATCAGTGACGTCACGCGTCCCATAATGTACCGCGCGGTTACGCCGACGCTGGCGGCGACGCCGAGGCCGCTCAAGCAGGAAACGGGCGCCTAAGAGCTGCGCTCTAAAACACACCCAAGTGAACAAACAAAATACAGGAACTACAGAGGTCTGTACAATGAGTATACGGCATACTAAACGCAGAACCAGGCCCTACACTAAAAACAAACAAAATAAATATAAAAGACTACAGTCTTTTCCTCATTGATAACAAATTGTGTGCATATATGTCAAGATCGGCATCATAAAATGTATTATACAAGTGCGTAATTCTAAACATGGGTGAGGCATGATATAGTTCTCGGGATAAATGGATAAGCTCACTCCACCGCTCGCGCATCGGTACGTGAAGGTTCCCAGATGACAAAAGTGAAATATGTTATCAATATGACCCAGAAATTACTTTATGTAAAAACATCACATCACGAATGGTACGCCGTTTATATCTCTCTTCTTAGCCGAAATTATTCACAAGCGATTTATAATTATAGTAAGAACGACGATGAAAGAATGTGTCATAACTGTTCCAACCAGGCGAGTGTTTGTGTTCGTCCTTTGTTCCCATTGTTCCTTTTCTCCAGGTATTATTTTCGTCATTCTTGTCCAGCTCGCTTGCACCTTTGCATTTAATTGCATTATATTCATAAATTTAAACAGAGTATAATATTTATTCGTGCTTCAAACGGCAAATCGACACTAGGCTTCTGACAGACAAGATAGAATATAGTCTTTTTTTTTAGTTAGAAAATGTAAAGTAAGTGAGACAAACGAATTCACTTTCATGCCATGTATATTGTAGCACCATACATGTCACAGTATGTTCCCTTTTTTATTAGAGGAATACAATATTACGTAGGCCTCACTGAATGAATAAATAATTTTCATAACGCAGATAACGAGCAACTAATTTGAAAAGAACGAGCAGCCGCCAGAGAGACGTTCTTCCAATATTGCGCACTCAAAAAGGCATAACACAATTACTCAAAAATGCAAAAAAAAAGTTGAGCAATAGAGTTTTTAATACAAAATTCGCAATGTATACGTTGTTTTTCCGTGAAACATGAATCGACAAAGATGCATGCGGTCGCAACGGGTATGCCTCTTGTCTCTGTCAGGGAGTGCTGACCCGTAATCCCACACCAACGACCACACCCCGTTTACTAAATGAGAAATATCAACTAGGCGTGCCGCCTCTTGTGGCTTTGTTTTTATGACTTTCTCCAACGTAAAAAAGTGGCAAAAACCCGCGTGGTTTGTCCACGTCAAGTTAGAGCGACTGTTGCATCTCGTCAACGCTAGGTCACGCAAACTTAAAAAAAGAGAACTTAAAACAAAAGAGAGCTAGAGCTTCGATAGGCTTGTTCCTTTTTTATTTTTAAATCTTATAACTGATAGCAAATATTAGATTATATTTTATGTATATATATTTATATACATTATATAGATTATAACGTTTAAGCACTGATGTGATTACACGAACAACCAATCAACACGAATAACACGACAAAAACAGGAAAGCATTTTAGCTCCTGACTAGCTATTGAGTATCCTACGTCTTCAGTCGTATATTTTGTTTTCTTACTTTTAATGACACTAAATTCCGAGAAATGTTGAAAACAAGCGGTATTTGGTGTGCCTGCTAGCTGTTTAGATTCTCTCATTCTCTGTAGATGTAACAACTACTCACAAACGGCTGTGATGTGGTCTTCATTGCTTGATTTACGGACGTGCTAGAGATATTCGTTTGCCGGTTAGATCATCATCGGTGTTGTATCTTGCGTCCCTTGAGGCTCCGAAATCATGGATCAAAGTTTTGGGCCGAGTCATACAACATGCTCATCGGTTGTTTTATCCACAAAAGACATTAAGTTGGTCCCACGGGAGACGATACTTTGAATTTTATTCATGAACTACATCAAACAGATTTTGTTGCCACCACTTGCATATTTTACTGCAGTTATAAAAGGGGCAACTGGTGTAAACCTTTATTCTAGGTACGTTAGGTCAAAAATATTTAATAAATATACAGAAAAAATTGGCAAAGACGTCCGAAGTGGTGGCGACCAGTGAACTAGCCAAGCATGCGGAAGACGTAGATTATAACTGCGATGATATACAAAATGTAATCTAAGATGATGAACAACATTAAAACAAATATAAGCTTAGGTTATAGCGCGTATAGTAATTTGGAGTAGAAACAAAACCGAAACAAGCAAACTGGCACCTTCAAGAAGCCTATTTTTTGTGTGTGTAGGTTTTATTTTTTGTTTTACACCTCATAATTGTTATATTTTGCCCTATGTTTTAATTGTTTTATTTGCCACCTGCAGCTTGAAGAGTAGATATAATATGACTTAATGTCAGGTACACCTCGTGCGCAATAAATTTAAAGAAGTGTAATGTTAAAAAAATGCGATTCTTAGAAAGAGGAAGCGGTGTAAAACACGTGAACAAAATTATTTTAAAAGTTCTGGTTGAGAAGCTATCAAAGACTAGCAAACAGCATGATTTTATTTACGGCTTCCTTAGACTTATGGTCAACTTTGTAAATAAAAGAGCAGTAGATCTAGTAATGTGTAAATATATATATTTTTTCTCCTTCTGGGTTGCGATACAAAAACAAAAAAAGAAGCTTGTAAAGATTTTGATTGTTTTCTGAAAAAGAACAACGTTGAAATAGGAAAGTAGGACAATATTTCGTTCCTTTCATTGCTTCGACGCCTTCTCTGGTCGGTTCATTGTGCTGCATTTTGAAATGGTGTGTGCTTCTACATTTTGTTTATGATTCTTGTAGGAGTTCAAGAAACAATTCGGGTATGAGTCGCTTTAGTAAATAAGTGGAAGGCCGAACAACGTATACGGAAGGTGCGATATAAATCCTCCGAGGGTATCGGGCCTTTAATGTTTCTTAGTTGAGTCTTGCTTGCAATAGCATTTTTATTTCTGCTTGAAGGGAGGGGAGGGGGGGGGGTTCTAAAAGATAAACGCAATTAATTTTCGAGACTTGGGGTAACTTTCTAAGCAAAGCTGGTGTCGCTATATTGCACCCACCAACTGTTAAAGGCCGACGTACAACCTCGGTTTTCTGCAGGGAAGATAATCCTCTTAGCGCTCCCTTCTCCTAAGCTGCGAGGGAGCAAGTTGGAGAAAGGTAAAAAGGGGAGAGGATATAAGAAAGGAGGAGGTGGGCAAAAGTGGAAAGCGCGAAGTGTACGTCGGCCTTTAAGACAATAACAAGTTCGTATAGTAAACGAATATTATTACAAAGCTTTCTGGCTACCATTGGAATATAAATGAAGTATGCTGAAAAGGCGAACAATTTACGTTTTCCTTGAAAGGTGTTTCTTCAATCAGTTAAAAAACAATTATTCCTACCATTCTTATTACTTCACAGAGTCCCTGGGAGGTCTTGATTTCCAGTCAGAAAATCAAAATCTCGTTGAACACAAGAGCATGAAGAGTCACGAGCCACGTCGATGAGGCTTGTTATCATTCCGAGCGGGGTGTGGGTCTGGCAGTATAAATAAATATAGTTCGTCTTTTTTTTTCTTTTTAGTTTCGGCCTTTTAGAAACCGAAGACATCCAGTACAATATGAGTGCTAAAATACGCTGACACGCATCCGAAAGCAGTAACTGTTGTCTGTTTTTGATGCCATCTGATTGTATTATAGATCATGTCTTACTCCGTACCGAACAAAACATACACATGCATATCGCACAAGCACGCACGCGCACACTCACAGGCACACACACAACACACACGCACACGCACACGCACACAGAACTCCCGGGTCTTCAGTCTGGACAAAATACGTCCACACGGCTTAAACCTTCTCAAATCATAGTCTTCTCAATCCCGCTCGTATATGCTGAGACATGACTCAAACTTTATTGCTTCCACTTGTTACAACGTGTCCTTTTTTCGTTTTTCGTTGATCTCCTCATTTTTGCGAATAGGAGGACAGAGTCGTAGAAAAATACCGGTCATCTGCGCTCTGGCGCTCCAACTGTCAGTTTCGTTATGTGTTCCTTGGTAACGCAAGGAACATCAAAACAAAAAGTAGAATCTAACAAAAATTCTAAAAACGCATTACCATTTCAGGTATTAATATTCATAAGCACATAACTCTCCGTCGTTACACCCTGCAACGTGGGGATTCTAGGCAGCCCGTTTCGGATGGTGGTTCATAACGACGGCGAGTCACTGTATTTCAGACCGGAAGCAATCTCCTGCTGGATCCGTAAAACCTTCGTTTTATAACCGTCAGCGTAACTGAGACTCGGGAAAAAAGGTTCAGCTGTCTCTTTAGATTCCCGCTTACGATGACAAGCCAGCGCTAGTAAAAATTTGAACGTTGTTTATATTTGTACAGAGTTAAGAATGCACTTTCAAATGAGATGAAGATTGCCATGCTATGAGGCTCAGCGCATATTATGCTTGAATTTGTTTCGAAACATAACATCGAGGGTACTGCTTGTTAAATAAACCCTGGTTAGATTTTTTTTACACAGCTTATAATTGGAAAAATTGCAACAATACTTAAGAAACAAGCGAGCTGGAGATGATTCATGGTAATAAAAACACTTCCGTGTTTCTGAGTCTCGGGTTTTTATTACCATAAATCATATTTGAAAGAATTTTTAAAAATAATAAAAGCATAAAAACTTCCGCCCTGATATTTTTTACAATGCATTACAGTGTGTAAGGCTAGTTTCCAGGTTTAAAAGCAAGTTAATTAGGTCACAAAAAGTCACAGTGAACCTGCGCGCATTTATCTTACTCTGTGTGTATGACAGTAGCTTCTAGTGTAGGACACAAATTGGATTACTGATAGCTTGGTTTAGAAAAAAGACAATATATCGTGTTTAGTTTTTAGCAGCATAAATATTCCGCTTTACTTTTTTTCTCATGAAAAAATTGCCCTAAAAATTAATAAGTATCTAACTTGTTTTTTCTTTAAAAAAGTAGAATTTTGGTGATGTCGGACAGCCCACCGGGCTGCTGAACGTCGGCAACCCTCCGTACGCGCATGTGAGTGTATAAGCGAACTTTCTTTTTACCAACGACCCACCCGCAGGCGCCGACTACGGGGTGGGGAGGAGGGGGGGGGCTCGCGGGCCCGAGCTTCCTCCGCAATTACCCCGGAGGGGCAGAGCACCCCCCTCCCCTTTGTCCAGAGCAATAAATGAAATTTGAACTACTTTAGATCTATCGGAGTCAAACGCAGTCCAACTGCACGTAAGGTAGCTGTAGCACAAGACTACCTAACCGCAACGTGTCTTTCAATTTAAACCGCGTTCTATTCATTTTCTTGGGAAAGTGCTCGTGTGACCGGGAGGGAGGCAGGGGGGGGGGAGGGGGGTTTATTAGGGAGTCGCAACCCACACTTCAACACGCCAAGAGCAGCAGCTTGGCCACCCCTGATCTAGAGCTTGACTTCCCATTATCATGTTGCACTGCAAAATGATTTATTTCGAATAATTATACGCGATAGTCAGATACAACCTAAGAAAGACAGTGCGAGGAGGCAAAGGGCACTCACGAGAAAAGACATCGTGGAAAAAAGGTCGCCCCTCTCCACTTAATCTTTTTTTTATTTCCCGCCTTTTCCTCCTTGCACTGTCTTTCTTAGGTTGTATCTGACTATAGACGAAATCGCATTTGTAACTTAGTAATGCGTCTTTCCCGAAAAAGGGGCAGGGGTCTGGATTTTGTCGCACTCCTGACATTCTATAATGAATATCGTGCAGTAATCTTTTGTACTTTGCATTCTGTTTTTTGACCGAATCAATGCAGATTGTTGGGCTAGTTGGTACTGGGAATTTGACGACATGATGGCGCTTAAGACGAGGACAGAAAGGAGACTAGACAAGCGCTCCGTGTTGTCTAGTCTCCCTTTGTCCTCGTCTTAAGCGCCATCATGTCGTCAAATGTTTTTAACCCTTTTACTCACTGGCCGGAAGCTGCAATCCTGGAATCCTAGTTTTCACAAACACGTGTCCGTGCAGATGACAGAATCTAGAAGTGTAAGATTTCGCGCTTCTGCTCTAACGCGCATTATTTTCCTTCTTCCACCAGGCTCAGCAGTAGAGCAGTTCATTCCTGGCAAGCGTGTGCCATTTTGCACACTTTCTTGGTGAAAATGTTTAATACTATAACAGTGAATTAAACAAAATGTTAATGTAGCCCATATATAAAATGATTATTTGATGGCTCTTTAGCAATATAACTGTCTTCTAGTATAATTCGCGCTCGGCAAGCGATGTAATAGAGTAAAATGAAATTGTCAATTTATAGGGAAATAATAAAAGTAAATAAACATATCCCCAAAACCGTACGATAAGGACAAGAGCCATTAACGCAGTTCAAGAACACTCTATTTTCCCAAGCCTCATTTCTCTACTTCAAAGTTCCCAGGTACATTCAAGCAAAAGTTATTTTTTTTAACATTCGATTGACTCAATTGAGAGTCTTAGAGCGTCCGAGATCCTAGGAGTGACAGCCCAAATTTATTAAGTGTAGGACGTGCGCAAATAAACCAAACGTCGGTTTCGCGAAATATTAATGAATGGCGCGAGCATTCAGGCAACCTGATTGCTTTTGCCCGAGGTGCAAGAAAGATGGTCCCCAGTCCACCGGTTCTCTTCGCGTCAATTATCCCTTGTTCTCCTTACTTTTGCTTCTTAAGGGTTCGACGACGCGAAAATTTCTATTTGAAAGCTCTCAGTGCTAAATTTTAATGGCGACAGCTCACAAAGACGTGGCGTGTTCTCTAAAGCGGCATGTGACACGAGGAAATTAAAAAACAAAAGCAGGAGACACCGATCGTTACGGGACGTTGTAGTATGTTGCAGCTTCACAGCCACCTGCTATCTGCCCCCAAAAGGCGCCATTCATGCCATAAACACCCACAATTTGTCGTGCCTCTTTCTGCAAGAACGAATACAGAAAACTGTTATTTTTCCCAATGTGATTAATAATTGAAATGGATTACCCCCCCCCCCCCAACTCCGTATTTCAGAGATTAGACATTTCGTGGTATATTTCAATGTCAGGAAAACAAATTCGAGCTTTGTACTAATGGATTTGCGATAACGTATTCCATGTGCCACTTAAAAACGTGACTCATCTACACTGTCTTGGTGTGTGTGTGTGTGTGTGTGTGTGTGTGTGTGTGTGTGTGCGTGTGTGTGCGTGTGTGCGTGTGTGTGTGTGTGTGTGTGTGTGTGTGTGTGTGTGTGTGTGTGTGTGTGTGTGTGTGTGTGTGCGTGTGCGTGTGCGTGCGCGCGCGCGTGCGTGTGCGTGCGTGCGTGCGTGTGTGTGTGTGTGTGTGTGTGTGTGTGTGTGTGTGTGTGTGTGTGTGTGTGTGTGTGTGTGTGTGTGCGTGTGTGAGTGTGCTGTGAGTGTCTGTGTCTGTGTGAGAGTGTGCGTGTGTGTGTGTGTGCCTGTGTGCTCGTGAGCGCGTGTGAGCGAGTGCTGCGCGTGTGCGTGTGGCGACCGGCGTGCGGATCGCCGCGGCTACAATAACGCGACCACTCCCTGCCATTACGATACACAGGTAGTGAACATCGTACCGGCGTGCGGTCGTGTATCACTACTGCGTGATGCACGTTAAAGACCCCAGGCTAGCGGTTGTACTGCACTGGCTGAATTGCTCATCTACAGCGAATGACACGTCGCAACTTTAAATGGCTGACCAACTACACGCTGTATAAATATCCCACAACCCAATTTATGGTTTCCTTATTTTTCAGTGTGTAAGTAGAGATGTATACAAAGTGTGCTTTTTACTTGTGCTGATAACATTTACTGATGCATTGTACTGTTTTTAAAAAATTATGTACCTCTCCCGTTTGGATCGCTCGGGAACAGACTTCTACACGTTACTGAAAAATAGTAAGGAATTACATTTACAATTACTCAAGGCTAAATTGTAATTTTTTACAATTACAATTACCCTCCCATAAAAGTAAGTGACCGTTACCCCAAAAAGTAATCCGTTACTTTCGTGGCGTTACTTTCAACAATATTTTACTCAATTAAGAAACAAAAGGAAGAAGGTTATTCAAGTTCTTATTGTTGCCACCTGTTCCATTTATTGACCTTGAGTATTTTGAGCAACAGCTGGCTCTCGAAATTCTCGTCAGACATTTTGCGTCATTTCTTACTGTAGATGTCGACTGCTACGCTGAACACCCTTTGAACTGAGGCACTGGATGGGAGTGCCATATTGTGCCTCACGAATATCTAATGCTCTGCATTGAGCTTTTTCAGCGAAGCAATGGAAGTACTATTTAGCTCGAAGATAGAGCAAAGCTTCATCGTTGCAGCCGTTGCCTGATATTCGAGAGTTTTAGTAGAGTTGGTAACAGTAAGGTGATAATTAAATAATAATTAAAGTTTGGCTCGGTATTCTTCTTTCTTTGGTTCTGAACAGGTCGAGCCTCGGTTGAGACGTTGGTGAATAAGAGTTCCCAATATATAAATATAAGTAATCGAGAAAATAAAACACCACGACACTCATAACAACAATTAATTAGAACGTTAATTGGTAAAACAAGGAAATGTAAACGCACGTTTGCCCTGTGTACCTTTCTTGATGCCGTTCAAAAACGCACGGAGCACGGACCGACTGCAGTTTACTCCGGTGTTCTCCAGATAGACGTCCGCTGATGCCACGGGCAGGGAAGGGTAGAGTACAAGTAAGCCACACTATGGCCCCACTCACGAGTTTCACTCTCTCCTCAAGCCCAGAATCTCAAGTCTACGTCAGCCACCATTATGTTTTATTTGTAAAAAAATCTCTGCTTGAGATAAGATGCGTCCTGCTGGGGTAAAAACAGGAAGAAGAAAGGAAGACTATTACGTACCATTTTCGAAGTGCTCGCAAAAAGCTGACTCACAAAAAAGGTAACTCACAAAAAGGGTGACTGAGATGCAGATAACCTGGCTGGAATTCGCAAATAAAGTGGGCCAACCCTAGAAGTTGGACTACAAAAAAGTAAGTAGCTTTTAAAACAGGGTCTAATAAGGTGAAAGAAGCAGAAAAAAATACATCCTGTTTTCTAAGAGAAGATGATAAGTGTGCAGCAACGAACGAGGATGCTTGTGGCAATAACACCTTCACATATTATAACATCTCTTTTAGTGGATTTTAGGGTAGACGGAGCGTTGTCTCGTGTTGTGACATTATGAAAATGGTCGTAGTCACTATAACCGAGAAGGACATTGTTAATTCTTGTCTGTGCAATTAACGCCTCGAGCTTCTCGAAGAGGCACACAATAACTTGGTGTCCTTCTCTCCCTGCCTTCAATCGCAAAGAAAAAAACAAGACACTAAAAAAAGCGGATATAACTTGCCCCCCCCCTCTTTTTTTTTTTTGTAGAAATGTTTATTTAGATCTTTTAACATTGTTGTTAGGGTGTAAAAAAAAGAAATAGATCCAGGGGCTTGGTGTTGCAAAAAAAAGGCTTTGCGGAACTGAAGAGTGCCAAGCCTCCCTTTGCGCTGGCGTGACAGTGTCACTGCGCTCAACTCTACCAAAATAAAAACGACCTTTTCTTTAGAAAGGGGGGGGGGGGGGGACTGGTCCTGAAAAAATGTAACGGATTACAAGGAATCCGTTACGTAAAAATGTAAGGGAATTACTTTAAAATTACTCTAGAAAATATGTAATTATTCCGTTACTAAATTACCGATAAATGTAAGGGATTACAAGTAATTTCGTTACTTGTAACGGATTACGTACAAGTCTGTCCAGGAATCTGCAGTATTGTTAATTAAAAAAATCGCGATGTCTAATAACGCAGCTTGTCTTAGTATATATCGCTATATGTTTGAAACTCTAAGCGGTGCAGAAAACAAGGGGTGTTGTATCTCGAGTTTCCGTAGAAATAATAATTGAACTTGCGTATCGTAGTTTCGAGCGATGGCACAGAAGAAATAAAAATCTAAGAGGCTGGCTAATTATGACCAACTGCTCTTTTTGCGTGATATCATACTTTAGCATAGCATTTCATCTGTAGGTGTGCTGCATTGTAGAGATTAGGGAGCAATCACTCTAAGAGCCAGTTAGAGCACCCATTTACTTGGTTTACTACTTCTTATCTACACGAATATCATAATGTCTTAGAAGCTAGAAAAGCCGGTTACAGATTCAATTATTTTCCCTAGTGCTTACCAACATCTCAGAGGCCCTTTCGGTAAAGCTTCAGACAACAACATACACAATTGCAAAAATACACTTGATAAAATTTATACACCTGCCTAAATTCACAGACACGCCTAAATGCATACTCACCCCTAAATTCACATACATGCCCAATTTGCGTTTTTTTTTAAACTAAAAATTTGTGGAAAAATATCAAAATTCGTAAACTCAGTGTTTTAAACACCTGGTGTATTCGCGAAATCGGTGAAAGGTTGTGTTGAATATCTGGATAAATGGCGTTGACGAATAGGCTAGTGGGTAGTTCATTTTGACTGGTAGCAAAGAGCGCAGGGACACGGTCAGCGCCATATTTGTCTTCCGTCTTCTACTCTGTCCGTGTCCCTGCGCTATTAGTTACCCATCATCTGGATGAAAAAACTGCATTTCTAGTATTTGTAGTAACAGGAATGCGGAAGTTAAAAAAAACAAAACATGAAGAGTGGGGATATCTATTGAATCATGAGTAAACCTATGTAAACATTTTATATCTCAGAAAACCTTCTAACCTGAAAAACAGCCTAATTTTTTTTCTAAATTAAATTGTTTTTATTATAGCAATTTCGACCAAAATATTTGTCATAGGTTAATGCTACAAATCGTTTTGGTATGTGTTCAATATTTCCACTCGTTGTAATAGAGATGGAGTTCCGTGCCACAGATGCAAATTCAAGTCTGGAGCGCACACGGGTACACTGTAGTCGTGAAGAGACAATTCTTAGTTCTAAAAGATCTAGTTAAGCGAGAAATTATTCCCAGCACGCAGTAGGAACTGATTAACAATGAAGTCCGTATGAGAACATAGAGAATACGTAATTATCTTCAAGAACCCTAAATATCGTGTTAATGTGGTCCGACTTATAGTTTCATTTTCTAGAGTACATGCAAAAGGTAGAGCGCTACGTTTGAAAGGCGAACAGTTTATATTACAACGGGGTATTCTCAAGAGTGCCTCTTCTTAAAGTCTTGGCATGACTCCTGAATTTCTGTGGCACTAGTATCAGTAACCTAAACCAAACCGCGTGCATGTTTTTTTTTTTTTGCGAGCTATAATTGAATTTGCATGTCAGAGCACACCCACTCACTCGCCAGCGATCAATTACGTAGTAGCGCGGCTGCCGATTTCTGGTTACCAAAAAGAAACATACCGGCATTGCGCGATCAGGCTGTTAGCAAATTATAAATAAGAGCCGAGAAATATCCTGCATTATCTACTTTCGGTCTCTCAGTCTTTCCCCAAAGCTGATGAATCACCTGCCGTACAAAGTTGAAGAATCAGTGAAAAGTTTGTTGGATGTAGAAACTCTTTCGCTCATCAGAATGCAGAAATCATATGTCACAATATTGCGTTCAGGATTGATCGAGAACAACGGATTTCTGGGTAAAAGGTTAGCGTAAAACCAACAATGCTGTTTTTCTGGGTTTTTGTTTTTTTTTTTTGATGAAGGCGCTGCATTTCAGCAAGATGCCTTTAGCAAACAAACCGGGAACGTCAATACGCTACGCAAATATCCCCTAGCGACGTAAAACAAAAACGAAACAGAAACCATCGCAGCGTCACTGCTGGATACTGCATGCTTGCATTCACACGTGGCCCTCAAACAACATGAGCGGTCGATGCCATGCGTCGATAGAGCTGGCGCTTGTGTTTTGTACTGGCTACGCAGCAGCCCCTACATATCATCTGCATCATCACGACGAGTCGCGGAGCGCTCCGTATTTCCCTGGGAGATTTTTTCGGGGAAATGCGATGCTGCTTTACACCGCTCTCCCCACGACCTCTTCGGCATAAGAAAAGTTAAAAAAAGAACGGCCCCAAAGCTTCAGCGGCGGCTTTTGACATGTCTTTGTTGTGTTTAAAATTGATTGTGGGGCTAATGATTGATTAACGTCCACTGAAAGCAAAAACGACAGTGTTTTTTATTCGGATTCGCATTCCTCTTGTATTTAACGTAAGTGTATTTAGAATTTTATGTGCTCGGCGTGCTATTATATAGAGCGGTTTTTCTCTTATATTGAAAAGTATATTTATTTTATTGTACGTTGTGGCCTCGCAGTCACCATAATAACTCGCATATTGCTTCAGCGCCCATACGTTTATCCGGGCTCTCGTTTTATGCTTTAAGCAGAGCAGTCAATTAAAATGCACTACCCTGAAAATTCCATCAAGGTACGTAATTTGGGACACTGACTGCCAGTCAGCAGCCCTGGTGGAACGTGCCCTGATGGTCCATCAGATGACGTCTGACTGCCAGTCAGCAGCCCTGGTGGAACGTGCCCTGATGGTCCATCAGATGACGTCTGACTGCCACTGATGGAATGTCCCAAATTACGTATGTGGTGGTCTTTGATGGAATGTACCTTCCAAATTTGCGTTTTTCAGGTAAAAGGGACCCGTACGAAAATGTCAGATACAGGCCGGAATGAAAAATGCCGGTTCCGCCTAGACCCAAAATTGGGGCACCAGTTCGTATCCACCCTGAAACCGCGCATTTCCAGCCCCAATTTTAGACCCAGGCGGTGCACCGCCGGAATTCCCGCTGCGCTCACCACTGGACTCTACAAAGAATTTGGTGCTATGCCCTTAGCCGTTACAACCGACAGATCGTCGCGATTTCAGACCCAGGCGGACTGGGTCTGAAATTGCGACGATCTCTCGGTTGTAACGGCTAAGGGCATAGCACGAAATACTTTTGTAGAGTCCAGTGGTGAGCGCAGCGGTAATTCCGGCGGCGCACACGGTCGTCCAGGCGTCGTCACCAAACACGGTGCACGGAACACACACACAGCACGCACAAGCACAGTATCCAGTGTTGAGTGCATCGGGAAGTTCCGGCGGGCAAGCGGTATCCGAGTTGTCCAAGTATTGTCACCAAGCACACCAGCGCATCCAGATGCCGAGCCAAACTGCAATGGGTCGGCAGCTTCGCACTATATAAAGATTCAAAGCCGAGGTCAGTGGGTATCCATCCAGGGCAACGATAGGCGCGTCAGTATCCGTGCGCCCGCAGCGCGAACGTCGCCGCCGGGCGAGCGCCGGCCGGCAGACCGACGCGAGCGCAGAACCTAAACTCTCGAAGCGCTGCCGCCCACTGCAACAGACAATGCAAGGCGCGTGTCGTCACCAAACACGGTGCACGGAACACACACACAGCACGCACAAGCACAGTATCCAGTGTTGAGTGCATCGGGAAGTTCCGGCGGGCAAGCGGTATCCGAGTTGTCCAAGTATTGTCACCAAGCACACCAGCGCATCCAGATGCCGAGCCAAACTGCAATGGGTCGGCAGCCTTTCGGACTCGGGGTCCGGTCGCGATCGGCGAGGTCTGGCGCGGCGAAGCGCGGAGGCGTCCTCAAAGCGTGCGCACACACGTCGCCTCTGGTCCAGAGTGACCCGGCGGCCCGGCCTGGAGCACTAAACGCTTGGGTTCTGATGTTTCTTCCGTCTCGTAACTTCTTCCACAGCACCGAAGACAGCGGGCACGATCTTTACGTTCACTGAACGCGTCGAAATGCCTCCACGTGCGACGAACCGGAAAACGTGGTGCGGCTGGTGCCGGAACTGCATAACTTCGAGCTTTGACACGGCGTGGCGCCACCTTCTAGTCCGCATTCATGTAAACGTTGCCGCGTCGGCTTCGTTCGAAGAACGAGTGGAGTCGATGCGCTGAAGTCGCTTTCATGTAAACGAGGCTATAGTCGGAACTCACGACAGACTGGGTCTTGTCGAGGAGAAATTCTACTAAAACATAAGACATTGTAGAGCCCGGGCTGGATCGACAGGGTGGCACAAGCGCGCAAACAAAACGAGTTGAGAGCGATCGTTCATGGAAGCTCGGCGAAGCTTCTATGGGCGAAGCGAAAGTGGCGAAAGTAGAAAGTGGCGCGTTTGGCGTGCTCGGCATGTTCGGCGTTTCGGCGTTTCGGCGGGCTTCTGATCAGGGTTGTCGGGTGCCCTGCTTGTCATATCTCTAACATCAGCGGTTTTATGGGCTCACGTTCCGAAATCGTTTTCTCGTGCATAGATTATTTTTCGTATTCATAGATTTGACGAAATAGTGGTATCCGAACGAACTTTACGTCCTTTGACCGTACGTCTGTCTGCACGTCAAAGCTTTTTGACGTACAGTCAGAGACAATCGATGTACAGTCAGAATCGCCACCAAGAAATCTTGACGGCATTTCGCGGCGGCCGACTGCCACCAGGAAACCATCAGAAAGCCGACAAGCGGAGTCTGACTGGAGTTTGACTGTCGGTCAGAGTAACTTGTTGGCCAATCAGACGTGCTTGACGTACAATCAGGCACAGACAGGTGTCCACTAGAAAACATCGACTGCCAGACAGCGTTACATTGATGAATTTTTCCTTCGGGTAACAAAGGTATATAAAGAGCGACCTTTTTGTATACCATTTTCTTATTATTATTATTTTGAGGTGAAACCTATTATTAACGGCCTCCGCGCTCGTGATAGTGTTACAAAATCAAACACTACTC
This sequence comes from Ixodes ricinus, assembly GCA_037355805.1. Classification (NCBI taxonomy): domain Eukaryota; kingdom Metazoa; phylum Arthropoda; class Arachnida; order Ixodida; family Ixodidae; genus Ixodes; species Ixodes ricinus. The sequence goes on along the minus strand of JAZHYW010006546.1, from coordinate 53,967 downwards.
TTATTCTGAGAGATAAGCTAGAATCTGGGGCTGACGTGGGCAAATTTCGCTCCTCACAAAATTTTAATACCTATCTTTAATAACTTATGATGGGCATTAGAAAATAAAATCAGTAGCCATAGAACTACTGCATGAAACATCTCCATACATATTTGATACAGTATCATTTGCGGTTAACAATACTTCAATCTAATAATTCTTAGTGGACGGGTTAACATCAATGTTCGTTGATTATCCAGTCTAAATAAAGGTTCCTTCAATTAAGATCAAACAAGTTTTACTAGCATATAATTTATAAACGCATATTATATGTTGTCCTAAATTTCATGTCGTATAAAAAATCAACCGCGAGTTTTCTGCAAAGCAGGAGTGAATTAATCTAATAGATCTCATCGGTTATGTAAGTCGAAAAGAGTCTATACTTGTCAATTGTAAATCTGATCACAATTAACGCTAGGAATGGAGATTAAAATAATACAATTTCATTATCTCGCATAAAAAAGACGAACAATGTGTACTAGGTACAAACCGTAGAGACGGATGTGCTTGTAACAGAGCAACTATATTTTGTATAATTGTTTCATTGCCGATTCTATGTTTAACTGAGAACGTGCGGTGGTGGTCGTTCCAGCCGCTGCTCCCGACTCATCTTGCCTAGTACAAGATTGGCCTTTGTCTGCCTCGTGACCTCCTCTGCAATACCTCCTTGCACTTCATCCCTTCGCCTGGTGTTGCCGGGATACGGGCTGCTGAAGCCGAGGGCCCGTGGCTGTCGGTTGCGTTGATTGTTGAGTAGTACCTCGCTCTTTCGTCCTCAAATGTTTTCATCCACCAGCTTAGCAGGTAGCTTATCTCAAAGGAAGGTGAGCGAAAACACTCTGTCGCACTGGCGTCTTCTCCGAGGACTACTGCATTTCGTGACGTGCCTGGAAAAGAAAAAAAAAGCGCAGAGAGCTGATGTTCTTAGCAAATCGTTTCTTTCCCCAGGGCAACGTCTGGCTGGAAGCTGTAGATACATGTGTTTCCTGGATGTGGGCGGAGATTGGTTGGACTAGGCAACATGTGACTCGGAGAATTTGACCCAGAAGGAGCCTACAGGATCTTCTTTCCCGTTTCTTCTCTGGGAGTCGTAATGAGTCTTTCGGATGATTAATCTCGGCCCCGAAGCGATCTAGAAATAGGAGAGCGGAGTGGTGGAAAGGAAAGGGTAAGCGAGAAAGAAGAGGAGGAGAAAGAAGACGAAGTGTCGAAGGTGCCGAGAAGGTACCGAAGTACGGTGATAAAGCTTTTTTTTTTTTTAATAATCACAATATTTTGAACTCGCTATATCTGGCGGTGTGCTAATCATTGCATGTTGTACTGAATAATTGCGTTCTTACTGAAGCTAATTTTGATTTCTCCTTGAATGGTGAAACCTGCAACGGTCGAAGACAAGTTTACCTAGTTGGCCGGCTGCCAACCACCTGCGCTGCGAGCTCCGTCAACCACGCAATGCAACTGTGAAAAAAGAAACAACAATAAAGCAAGAAAAAATGGAGAGGTACGGAGAGGAGTCCGAGAAGCTTTGAGAGAATTCCCGAGCTGCGGAAGCTTCCAAATAACGCCATGAAAGGAGGATCTGGTGACACTAGACATGGCGTCCCGTGCCTGGAAGGCCGAGACTGGGATTTGAGACAGCAGCAAGATCATAAAACGTATTTCTGCGTTATGACGGTTTGAAACACAGATCAAAATACAACTTCAACTTTTAATGGTTCGAATTTTGTGTACAGAAGCAGTGTGCTTTGTGTCGTGTGTCGAGCTCCGGGTGTGCTAGCCTGATTATTCAGGTTGTGCCTCTGATAGACACTTTGTTCAGGAAAAATAGAAAACCTTAGTCATCTCAGGTTAACCTTCACCACAGATTGCTTTGGTAATCCTTGCGAAAAAATTCGATTTTCAACACCGTTCTGAATAATAGGACGTTAATCTTAAATATGTGTTTGTTGTTTTATCTTTTATAACAGAAGTATAGAGGACTTGTTTTACAGGAAATCTCAACCAGTGATATCAAATTACAATTCATGGGATCGTTATCAACCCCATTTATTCCGTCGAATTTCATAAGCCATCTTACGGTGAGTACTCGTTCGTTAATTTAAAACAAATTATCGAATTTTTGTTTATAAAAATTTAGCCAAGCCCTCTCTTTTTTATATTCACTAGCAGGTGCAAGTACTTTCTTTTAAATATCCTTCTAAGTACTTGACCGTTATCATCAAACAAGCTACATTCTTGTGATTGTATTTCCAAATATATTTTCATCTGTTTTCGAAGTGAATTTCTTATCTGTATCGCGATATCTCTTGGTAGTCGTATTTCAGTGGTGTTATAACTATTTCCACCATGTATCCAGGTACTCGCATTTTAGGATAACCCTTAGGGTATTTGACCCAACCCTGAGTGAAAGGATTCCGTCGACTTGGCGCAGAGCGAATGTATTGTGCGAATCGAGGTCGGATCCTGGCTGAAAGCAATGTTTTCCTAAAAGAATAACGCAATAACTTAATAATAATAACTTGACACACAGTAAAGTAGCAATATTAACCTGACACACATCAAAGTCGAAAACGTGACCTTAAGCATGTTTGTTTTAACCTGTCTTATCTTTGTCTTGGGGTGCCGCTGAATATTCATTATATTTGACGTGATACAAACTGACATACCTTATGGAAGCGTCATGGCAGACCGAACAATGGGGGCGTTAAGTAGTAGACTCTGTGTCATGACTCGAGTCACTCTTTCCACTGAACGAGCCACTCGCACTTCCGGTGCTCGTGACTCAAGTGAAATTCCGGAGCTCCGTCCTCGGACTCTGTGCTCGTGGAGTCAAAACGTTCTACTTCCTGATGGGTGACGCAGCTCCACCGAGAGCAGACGCCGATCGCACCCGGCTCGCGCTTGTTTAGGTAGCCATTTCGCTACTGTTGGTTCGTTCCGATTAACGTATTTGATAAATGGACGGATTTCACAGTGGTTCTACCATCGCAGAAGCAACAAAATGTGATTCATATCATCGTGCGGCCTTGTGATAAAGTGGAAATCTGTTTGTAGTCTTGTTTGATGCGTTAAATAAATCGCTTGCTTCCTGCCGTTCTCTCTTCGTTGGAGGTGCTAAGCGTAAGCGCGTAGATCTATATTTCCTAAACGCTGCTGGTCATTTCCGCTTGCTGGTATCTATGAGATGTTTCTCGTAATATTTCAATTTCATACGCGTACAGTGCCTGCGTTTATGGCAAACACAATCTGGAGAACGGCGAAGCGGTCCTTCTTTGCACAAGGCCGTATATTGCGACCCGTTCTTTGTTGATGAGACAGTTTCTCTACATGATTACGTTAGCCGGTTAGCTAAAAAAGCAGCGCAGCTTCTGCATTCCAATACGGTGCGCTCAGATGCTACAAAACTTCACAATTCGAGTTTACGTTTTCTTCGAAGTAACCTCTAAGCAAGAAAAAATGCTCACAATGATACCTTTATTGCTAATAGACACAATCAATTGAATTCCAGCGTGCCTATATGAAGATTCATCCGCTTAAGTTTTGATTTCAGGTGTCATAAGAGCAAACAACAAAACAAGCTTACGCTTGAGCAGCTGCAGCCTCAGGTTTGCGCCTTCTGTGTTTCTGTTTTGTCGGCAAATGGGCCATCTTGCAATGTTCCCGAAGAAAAGCAGAAGGTAAGAAAACAACCGAAAATTCCCCTGAGTGCGCGAACCTGCATCGGACGTGCTCTTAAAGCCCGTTTATAGGAGAATCCGACGAAATGACTTGAGTTGGAGTCATAAAGTCTCAGCCTAATGTACCAAGCGTCTTCAGACATAAACTCCCCACAATGGCAGCAGCTCACTGAAATCATCAAGTCTCATAACTTATGTTAACTTGACGAAAAAAAACGTTTTGTCTTTATTGCCTCGTTTAGTACGGAGTAGCGTAGGAACGCTACTCCGTACTTCTAGAAGATTCGCATTGATTCTTACCTTTAATGTTCGACGCTAGAATGTTCGAGATGCCGATTGTAACAAATAAGGAGGCCAACATAATCTTGCCGAAATCAGCCTCGCTCTAGCTCGACGCTCGAACATTCTGGGCCGAATGTTCGAGATACTGAGAGTAATAGATAAGAAGGCCAGTGTAGCCTGCCTAGTCAGATACTCTAACTCTAACCAACTGTCCCGGCGACGACGTTCGCTTCTGCTTGGTCGACTCTCATTCTCTCTTGTTTCTGGCACAAGTTACCTCGAACATTCAATCGTCAACCGGTTGGTGTAAGTGTAAGCGCGATTTTTCTAGAAGTATAGAGTAGAGCTCCTTCTCGGCCATGAACGCGGCAATATTTGCACAGCAGAAAGGTCTCACAAACTGAAAATGTCCGCTTAACTGCTACGCAAAAGGAGGTTTTGTCGAGAAACTCTATTTAGCTTACATTAAGGGTCGGAATATTTGGAATCACAATATATGCGGTGTTTTGAAGAATAGAGAAACACACGTGTTTTATTGAGCACGTTCGGATATTGAAATATTCCATATTCCGAACTGTTCTTATTTTTAAAACCTGGATGTATGAATTTTAATATGATATATAGCATGCCATCAAGTGTCTTTAAAAATTCCAGATGCTCAATTAATGTGATGTCACAAGGTGGCAAATGAATTATACCATTTTAGACCAGCAACCGTTTAGAGGAATACCCTCAATATAATTCGCAAGTTTTGGTCGGTGAAGCAGCAGCTTTCTATTCTACACCTCGGCACAGCTAGCAGTTCGGAAACAATGGTGATCTTTTATTAACCATATTCGTGCATCATTTCTGCTTACCAATAGACGAAGATAGTACTGATTTATTTGCAAACATTATGTACCTGAATAGCTTCGTTTGTAAACATGCACTGCCTTTTATGCATTCTGGCCAAGATGTCTTTTAATTACAATCAAACAAAGAAGCGGAAAATTGTATACATATGTAGCAACGCGTCGTCAGTCTTTTTCTGCGCTCAAGAAAGTCTTTTTTCAATCTGTGAGCCTCGTTAATATTTTATATATCTCATGAATCGTTCAGAAGCTCATTTATCTCGAAACGTTTAAGTAGCGTCAAGAGTGCAAGAAGTGGTGACCATTAAACAGAAATAGTACGTTTCTCGCCAAATATGACAAGTGTTCTCCTAAATATTTTTTATGGTCAGAATACCGCAATCAATCTTGTCGTTAATTTTTTAACTTTAACGAACATCTATTTTTATAGTTCAGGATTCATATATTCAAGGCTGGTAGCATTGCCCATGCACAGTCATAAAATTAATTAGCAGCAACCACTCTAACTTGTCGCTTTCTCTCTTTCGCCATTTAGCGTGTTGAGCATCCGGCACAGCAGCATAAGGGACTGCTGCAAATTGCACCGCCAGACGATCAGCAAACACGTCTGTGTATCCGAGATATGTGAAGACACCCTCCCCGCTCGCTCTTCTTGCGACGGTAGAACGTTCCTTCTATTCGGTTGAAAGCAACTCTCATTCCCGTTCCGCCAATCCTGCTAGGAGAGCTCACCCTCCGCTTTCAGCAAAAAGCCCGTCTTCCCTCAACGGATATGTCTGCCGCTGACAGTTCCTTTACTCGCTTCTACACCTCGCCGCCTCCAGGCATTCTTTTCGTCGGAATATTGCCTGGCAGCGTTTGTCGCTATGGAGTATTGTGAATATGCGATGAACTCCGCGGGGAGAACTATGAAGTTTCTTTTTTTTTTAAAGCTGGGTCTCCATTTCATTTTCGACGAATGCTCGAAGGAATTCTTTCAATATTCGTCGTTGAAAGCAGCAGGAAAGCGTTCGGACCGAGTGCTTCGGACGGGCTCATAGGACAAAGAACCTTCACTCTTCAGTTTGTAGAGCACCTGTCGCTTCTCAGGTATAACTGAACAAATGTGTCTAAATGATTTGTTTTTAATTGGCCTAGGCAAAATAAAATACGAAAGCAAAGTTTCTAAAGATATATATTTTATTTTTGTTCTGGTTGTCGTTGTCGTTGCCGTTGTTTTTGTCTGTGTTTGTTTTCTGTTATTACAAGCGAATAATATCTGAAATTCCAATATGGGAAGACAGAATGGCATTTTCGAAAACATGTATTCATAAATAAAAGCAAATTTGGTCCATGCCGTCGAAAAACAAATTGTGCTAAAAAAACACAGCCTAGTCATAGGCACCTGGTTTATGCCTAGGGATAATTAATGGCAATTTCACGAATTAAGTAAAAAATTCAGGTAGGATAGCGCAAATTTAAGTCTAGAGCCTACATATGCTAATTCGAAGCATTTAACCGGTAGCTTATATCAAGACGTTTGTTATTCTGGTTTAAACAGTTTTAAGCCCCGATTGGACAGCAGCCTTCTTTAGAAAGAACGATGGATTTAATTTGAATTCGCTTCACGCAAGGTGCTTAATAACTTGCTTGAAATCTTAACCAAATTGAGGTTACTTCGTCTACATTCGTGATAGCTTTCTACCGTCCTAGTTTTATATTGCCGTATATGCCTCACGTTTAATATCATCAAAACACTTACACTTACAAGTATAATTAATAAAATATAAGGTTATAACAGGTTACCGCCTGACAATGCTTCTATCAAGTCTCCGTGTCGCATTTCACTACAAAACAAGGACTTTACCGACAAAAGATAAATGATAATATTGGCAGCAAAAATAATATCCCTGAAATTTGAGTTGCCATATAAGCCTACGTCCCCTGTATTCACGTCACTTCAAAAGGTTTCTCTAAAAATGCCCAGTGATTTTCACACGATGAAAGTCTTCACCCACATGTAGGTGTTCCCAAGCCACCACTGCTGGATTTTGTTTTATTTCCAGTTAGCTATGGATGATTGTTAGATCTACTACTACGACCCCAAGAAAAAAAAATCTAACAGTGGGAACACACGGATTCAACAGGGCCAAACGTGTGAGATATGGAGCAGTTAACCTTCTGACTGGGGCCGTGTTCCAAATCTTACCCAAATGGATCCAAGTTACTCCGGCGGATCGTATCACGTGACAGCACAGATTTAAAAACGCTGGACGTGGGTAGGTTTTAGAACGGCAAGGGTAGAAAACCTTACCCTGGAGTAAGATCGAGTAAATTTTGGAACACGGTCTGGTTGCACAGGAGGTTATAAGGGGCAGGAGGTGGCGTCCGTATTCTCCATACATGGAGCGAAGTGTAACGGAAGTAGGCGTGGCCACGAACTCTTCTCAACCAATGGGGAGCTCGTCAAATTGATTTTTGGGGCAAACAACCCTCGTTGCCATGGCATTTCCGTGGCAACGCTGTTGTTTGCCCCAATATTTCATGGCAGCGATGGCGGCGTCCACTGAATCGGTGTCGAACAGGCGAGATTTGGAGCCCAACACTTGCCTGACCAGTAGGAAGTCGGCGTGTAGCGGACGCTCTCGACACCGCGCGACCGCGCCTGGAGCGTCGTCTCGAACGAGTCGTCGTAGCGCGGCTTTGGAAAGCGATCGCGTGTCAGTCGTCGTACGCACGAACGCTGAGAATGGCATCGCGGGTTGAGAAAGCCGTACAAACCCTGCTTCCAGAAGGTGTTGGTTTCACTCCGCCGTGATGAGAATGCGGGTTCGCATCGAAACATCTTTTGGTGCGCCGATCGAATCGAAAGCCAGCCGCGACAGCGAGCAGACGAAGCAGACCGCAGGCACGGAGCAGACGTAGCCTAAGCCTAACGACCGAGCGGAGAGCAGACGATGGGAGCCTGGTTGAATTTAGTTTGGATGAGAGCGCGTCGGTGCGCGAGGCAGTCTGGGATTGGGTTCTTTTTCCGGCGTCGCTGGGTATGACGTCATGCCGGGTCCTGCCCTATTTAAACGTCCTTGAAGTTGCACGAGCTCATTACGCGTCGCGGAAGCTGACCAAGGGTGTGCATTTGTTCCGCCAGAACGCACCGGTGACGCATGCGGCTGCTTTAGCGAATAAAATTCTGCCTTTGCCCCCGCATTTACCGACCCCAGCAACAAGTGACCTCTCCCGTCTTCCTCTCGTCAAACGCCACTGCATGAAAGTGTTTCCATGGCAACGACAACGGTGATTGTAGATTTGGAACATATCCTCAAATTCTAAATTAGGACTTCTTACCCCACTGTATCCGCCAGCTCATAAAGCCGCGGGAGAATCTTGCCTCCATGCTTTATGGATATCTGCCGATGGACCAACCTCACTACCGACGATTGTTATGGCACCTTCCTTTCGTCGTAGTAATTGCACAAACGTTTCAAGCCCCTTCCTACTGAAGTAAATGTTTGGATGAGCGACCGCATAATCGGTTTCTGTACGTCGGTTTAATTTAAACGCTATGACCCGCCATCGGTTCGTAAGTAGGAAGGCTGAATATCCTGGTTACTGCAGTCAACTTAAGACTGTACTTCCATGTAAATTCGAACTTCTCTAGCGTACAAAATGCAGTTTTTAAATATAAATAAATTAAGCATTTGCCTGCGCCTATATATATTTTTGCAAGCTTGATGTTATGTTATTCGATTATAGACAATGATAGCGAGGTCAACGTTATTATGTTTAGCACATCGTTAATTTTATTATTGATCCACTATTTTAATGACTTTATCGGGGACGAGAACAAATTAAAAATTTAATTTTTGGCTACAGTTTGCAATACTGTGACCTGAAGCTGCAGTCACAAAAAAAATAAGCACATCAAAAGCCTAGAAATTAATCAATTCATGAACATTACACAGTGCACTTTCGGTTAAGTAAAATCATTCTATATAAACGAACCAAGCGACAAATAAATGCAATATGACGAAAAAAAAGTCTATTTTAACAATAACAAAGCCGATGACTTTTGGAACGCGTGTATAATTAAGACCAGCTCCACCGTCAATAATTATATCAACCTTAGGATAGGACTAATAAAATTACATGGCGTCGTTCTCATGCTTGAATTCCCGAAGTAAATGCAGGCATTTAATGCATCTCCCTCCCTCTCTTTCTGTCTGTTCATCCTCCCCACCATCGTCCTCCGGAAAGAAATAAAGTTTTGTGACTGGGCGCAATTGTAGCGTGTTTACTCTTTGGCTGCCTTAGAATAACCGTGTCAGAACATCAATAACGCGGGTTAGTACAGTGAGCATTTTCGACTTACTTTTACACAAATCAGTGCCATATTGTTGAGGCCAAATATTATCAAAAAGTATGTTCCGCAAACGCAAAAAAAATTAATACTCTCGCTCTGAGGTTTCGAGCACTACGGTGTGGAACTTAATAATATTGAGCTCAGAGCGCCCGCTTACTTTGAACATTCTCCCATGACTGATTATGCTTCTCTCTTCTACTCTGTACTATCGCGAAGTATAATGTAACTAATAATATTCATTTGTAATTATGAATTCAAGGGGAGTTACCCACAAGAGGCTTTCTAGAAACAGGAATATTGTTGTATTACGGTTTTGCATCAAGATTAGAACGTTCTGGGATTTGTTTCAGAAACATTAAAATATTGTATGCGTTTTCACGAGAGTCAAGCTGTAATATTTGTTTTGCAATTTGTTATAAAAAAATTGTTATTCAATATTACTGCGGTAAAATCTCGTCTACCAATGTTGCCGCAATTCACTCCAGTTTTTAATATAAACTTCTATTCAAATGTTTCTAGTCATTAGCTTACCAAGTAGCCGTGTACATTTAGACGCACAATCCACATCACGATGAGTATACAAACATTTCAGTGTATTTCTTCAAATTTACTTTCAATCTTCCGCTTTCTTTGTTTCTTTGTCGTTTCTTTATGCTCTATAGATTTGGCGTATTACTTCACTATTATTAAAGTATTTGCAATAACTTTCTAGACACACTCTTTCTGTGCTCTAAACGTCTCCTTAAAAATGAAATGAAAACTCAAAAATGAACCATCGACGTACACTTCACTATTGACCTCAATGCATGAAATGCGAGCCGTGATCACTTTTTTTTTTACCAGGCTACTTAGCGAAGTAAAAAGACGCAATAATTTTGGGTCGAATCAATCGTTACGAATCTTGCAGTAGTTCGAACTCAAAGAAAAAGACAGATTATCCCTCAAATCTGCGCAAAATATGATTCACAAAAGTAAACACCGCGTGCAAAACTAATTTGCCCATAAACGTTTCTTTTTTTCTTTTACTTTAGCGCAAACGGCTACAAGGAAAAACAACAATACTACGAGAACAACAGACAAAAACAGACAACCTAGTCAAAGGCCTTTCTATCATTAGTGCTTCTCGTCACATAAGAACTGCAACAGCAGAAGGACAACCTGTATTTCCTTCCGAGCCTGACAAATCACAATACCACGTTTAACGAGCTCTCATCACGCTCTTGAAAAAATGTGGTCGAGTATCGCCTGAAGCGATCTCATTCTTCGAGTTTACTATTGGCAAACTCATGCCATTTCTTCAGTCGTTTCATAATCGCCGTTTTGAAGGTTTTGTTTTACGCGATGGTCTGTCTTTATTTTCTCACGGCGAGTTCAATCTAACAAGTCATTGGTAAGGTTTTTAAAAGTATCCTTTTCCACTCTCAGCGTTAGGCTTTCTAGTTTTCGTTCCGTGTTTTGTTCTTGACTCTAGGGATGTTCATTAGCGAAACTTTCACCTATTAAGTTCGAGGGTGAGCTCCTTCACACCTAACGACACGGTACTTAACCTGGCGTTTTGCTTTTCTTGTCCGCTAGACCTTATCTTATGTGTGTATACGAGACTATACGTCTAAGTACGACTGATGTGTAAGAGAGATAATAGCTGTAAGGGGAGTTTTACTTAACATTAACTAAGAGTACTAGCCAAAGTTTTGTCTTGCTTCTCCTTGTCCTGTTCGCACCTTTTTTTATTTCTTGTGCAATGCATCATCTACAGTACAAACAAGTTATATAATTTTGTCCAATAAGCACATGAGAACGAATAGGATAATATAGGACATCATATACGCCTCATCGATTATATATGAGTTTTTTATACGTTTACTAGGCAAATCATATCTGAATGATTTCTATTCAAAAGGAAACAAGTATTGCCGTGTACTTTGCTAGATTTGACAGCTTCGACTGGGTGGCGAGATTCTTACAAAACTTAGGCACCAAAACTGAAACTTTCCAGGAAGTTTCTAATCTAGTTCCTTCTTCTAATTCCGTGTAACTTCGCACTTTTTTATAGTCTAGACCTAGAGCACTGTTAGCTCAGTAGGTTGCGGATGGCTAGTTGAGGCGCCCAAGCCCTGCGCGACCCAGTTTTGGGCGTTCTTCGCCCTGCCGTACAGCTCTCGTTCCCTCTGCTCCACAATACAAAGGTATCTCGAGAGACCCTTGTGTCGAGAACCTAATTTGATTTCTGGACGCCTCGGCGACTCCTCTGTCTTCGTTTTCATCTCGGAGAGGATGCAGTAACAGCGGAAGAAAGCTTCGCCGTAATACCGGAAGCCTTCACTATACGCAACTTTCGGCCAATACATTTTCACTCCAACGTGGTTCTATGCTTGCCTTATAAGTTCCGTGTTTTGGTGTTGCAATTACTTTCACCTAGGAGTCGAAAGAAAGTAAAAAAGGATTCGCCCATCCTCCACGTTAGAAGTCCACGCATTTACCAACGGTACTCGCCTTTTTGCGATGTTTCTATACGCGTTTGTTGTCCCCGAGAAGAGACTGTCTCGTTAGACGGTGAATGTATCACCGGCAGCTCTGGTAATTCGATTACAACAAGCGGGATGCCGGCCTGGTAGTTTGTATGCAGACGAGCGTAAGAACTGACAAGCCGTAGCGGCCGTGTATGGTGAGCCGGACAGGACTGCCTGATCTGCGTCTTCCAAATAGAATGGCACCCCGCAACCCCCGTGTGCGCGCCGCGAGTGACGTGAGCGGTGCGACGCGAGTGCAGAGCGGAGGAATCGACTTAACGGTCGCATTCTTTTCGCTTTGTTTCGAATGAGAGCCTTGTGCAGTGATTGCAGTTTTCGTCCTGAAGCGCCCACTAAGAATTTCTCCATTAAAATTTCGCGTCACATCTAGACCACTTTGATAACTAGATTGTACCTCCAAAAATAAAAATAGAAAATTGAACTGAAATATTTCAGTTAATTGGCTAACTAATCAACTAATTTATACTTTTTAATGGCCCCCAAATTCGCGACTCCTATTGTGACATCAACAAGTTTTTATTCTGGCATATTGATCATAGGACTTTTCAATTACTAGTGCGATTTGACATATACCTAAAACCATAAACAGATATGCTTTAAATTACGTTTAGTGTTCTATTGATGCTCTAAAAATCATGCTAAAACGTGTGCTTCACGCTGTTCTGGGGTGATTCATATTCAACCGAGCAATAAAAACCTTGCTCAACACGGGAGCACGCATATAGTGATGACACATGTTGACGGTGCATGCCGGTACGCCCGGGTAAAACAAATATATATATATATATATAATTAAAGAAAATATAGCGTAGGATGCCGAAGACATAAAGTATTGAAGTCGCCTAAGTGCTGGAAAACTCCTACAACGTTCCGAAGTGCGACTTATTACTTTATATATATATATATATATATATATATATATATATATATATATATATATATATATATATATATATATATATATATATATATATATATATATATATATATAGGGTGTTTCACGAAAGGTGGACAAATTCGATATTGCGAAAACTACGCGTCGCACCAAAAAAAGGCTTGTGTCGTTTTGGTCCTGGGCTAGGGGGCCTATTTAGGAAAATTATTAAAGTCCGAGATAATTATATTGTTAATTATTTTTGCGTAATTAACTTTTTAATATTGGGTTTAAGGGCATAGTTTCAATTAGAAAATTGCTCAGCATCATCGAAAAACACTAAATCAACAAATTGCAGAACGATAGAAGGCACGCGAAGCATTTTACGGCTTTCTGAAAAACCGTACAAATTCGACAGGTTTTTAAGTTTCGGTTTGTTATCGGAGCGCATCTTCAGCCCCGGCGGCACCGCGCCCCGTGGAGAGATAGCGCAACCAGCCTCTGCTGCGTCGTCGCGATGACAGCGCAGCAGGGGTTGGATGCACCTATCTCTCCACGGGGCGCGGTGCTGCCGGGCGGAGGTGCGCTCCGACTAGCAAGCCGAAACTTAAAAACCCGTCGAATTTCATGCTGGTTTTTCAGAAAGCCGTAAACTGCTTCGCGTGCCTTCTATCGTTCTGCAGTTTGTTGATTTAGTGTTTTCGATGACGCTGAGCAATTTTCTAATTGAAACTATGCCCTTAAACACAATATTAAAAAGTTAATTACGCAAAAATAATTAACAATTTAATTATCTCGGACTTTAATAATTTTCCTAAATAGGCCCCTGGCCCAGGACCAAAACGACACAAGCCTTTTTTGTTGCGACGCGTAGTTTTCGCAATATCGAATTTGTCCACCTTTCGTGAAACACCCTGTATATATATCATATATATATGGGTGTTTTCATCTCAAATCGTGCAGGCAAAAAGGGTCGAATTTTTAATTTCGCTGAAAAAAATATATGTTATGGCGTCGTCTCTAAAAACGCAGTAGCCACAAACCGCAAGTTCGTCGGATTTTTCGTTCTCGACTTACGAATTTTAAAAAGAGGCCGCGGCGGAAAGCAGTGTTTTTCACATCCGTCGTGGGTCGGATGTTTCGCTCGATCTCCCGCCGTGGATTTTCAGTCCACATTATATTAACTTTTTTCAAGCACTCTGTGAGCACATTTAAAACGCTCTAGTACCATGAAATAATTTTAGGCGTTTTGCTTTTTTCTGTAAAAATGTCAAAAACGCCCCCTCGGTCAATTGTTGACGAACTTTGACAATTAAATACTGGCGATCTACTTGGGTTACATTAATATTTTTTATGTCTACGGAGAGCCCAAAACACGCTCTTTATATATATTATAAAATGACTCGGCTGTATAAAATATCCTTTGCGGGACGTTTACGTTAATGTTATGCGAAAACCAAAAAGTACCATATTTGAAATCAATTTTCTAAAAAAACACATTTTTTATTTTTTTTATTTTTTGTTAAAATGTAGATATGATAGTTGTCTACACGAAAATCAAGTCGAGAAAGTGTGTATTTTGTTTGTATGTTTTATATTTAAGCATCAATATCGTACAAAAACGTGTTTTTACGGCTCGAAATGGACTTGCGAATTGCGCGTCTTCACAAACTTGGAAATATTTTTGCCTTTTTTCAACGTTCCCACATAAAAATGAAATACAGTAGTTCCATCCTGTTATATTTATTGATTATTTAAATTTTAATATAGGCGGCAAGCTACATTGGAGGAGTTCAAAAGAAAAAGCAACACTTCTTAACAGACCAGCAGGCGTCGTAAATTTTTAATGTGTAGAAATCGGCAGACGTCGTATTGATTCGGGGCCATCATTGGCCTATATGAATGTCCCGCCCTTTCGGAACCAGCAGATGACCACGACCTTTCGCGCTCGTTGTGTTAGATAGGACGGCCCGTGACAGTAAAGCGAGCAGCGCACCCTGTGTCACGAGGAGTGAAATGGTACGAATGTGTCGTTGACGCGGCGAACAGTGACGGCCACCCAGGAGGAGTCAGTCAGTCAGAGTATTGCAGAAGGGAAAGCAAAGGAAGTGTTGCCTGAAAGGATGAGGACACCACGGCCTTACAATATCGACGGTCAACAACAGTTCTGCCGGCCAAAACAACGCCGCGTGCGCGCTAAAACCGGCGGCGCGGGACAAAATCCCGCAGACGCACACACGAAGATGGGCCGTTTTCGTTAGGGATGTGGGGAAATTTTGAAACCAGCCATCCGTGCACGCGTGAAACGATACCGCGTATTTGCCCAAGCTTCGAGCGCCCTATTGCCGCGCGCGCAGCTGATCAAGTAGGCAAGCGCGATAACCGTTAGGCCACGAGCGCGCTGCCTACGGCCGTGCTCTATCTCTCTCCGCGGAGATCCGATAGCACCGAAGGGTTATCTCTTTTGGAAACAGCAAAGCCCGGAGACTGACATTAAAAACGAGCGTGTTGGTAAATATACTTGTGTTTATTCTGCCCGGAGACTAGTTGGGTCGAAGTCAGCCTCCTTGTCAACTATAACCGTTTGTGAAGAGTGGCCTTCTCCCGAGATGAAAAGTTAGCGCCGGCTGACGTGTTCTTTTGAAAAAGGGAAGGGGAAAGAGAAAGTTTGAGTAAGTGCAGTAACTACCTCGAAAGCTCCTCTCCCGATATGAAGCTCGAGGCATGTTACGTCTCGGTTACCTTCTCGCGCATCGCTGCTCGAATCTATTCTTCACTTTGTTCCGCACAGCCACTGTTCCGCACAGCCGTCGTGGATGTGCGTAATAGAGTGAAGAACAGATTCGAGCATCATCTGGACGCCGTCATCCTGCCAGGCTTCAGTGTCGTGGGACTGGAGTCGGCGTCGGTCAGTTAAGACTTTTTTTTATTTCGTGTGTGTTTCTTCGCCCCGCTGAACTTTGTTTCTCGGATGCGGTTTTGCTGAACGTTTTTTTTTTTAATGTTTTCTTACTAACTGTTTGTTAGCATTGTTTAGTTGTTGGGTTTATTTCGTCATGGCGTAGCGGCCTGACGGTGCTGTAGAGAGCGTGTTCGCACGCATTTGGTTGTGTCCCGTTTAGGGAATGCCCGGAGGAGTTGGTTTTTGTTCTTGCCATGTGCGGCTGAGTTTTTCCGTCTTTATTAAATTTTTTTTTCCTTTACGTGTCGTCGACTTTTTTGTCTGACTCTCCACCAGGCGTGGACCTATCGCGTTGCCACCGCTCGAACCTAAATCTTTATTTTTTTAACGCAATTTTCGTTAAGATCGGAGTTGGGTAATATTATTCTAATTTATTTATTTTTATTCCGTACCCCTCTCCGTGAAAATCTCTCCGTGTGTTTCGGATCGTTTCTGTGTCATCACTTTTGTGTATTACGGAAGTGAAAGGCCATTCCCTGGTGATCTGTGCGATGTGCGGTGAACAAACCCTAGCGTTTGGTTTCGGAAAGAATTGTATATAATATATCAATGATGTGGTGACTTTCTATGTCTTAGTAATATGACAGCTAATAGCTAGTCATGCTAGTTTACAGTGAAAGGTTTATAAATCGAAACAATACAACGTCTGTGCCTCTTGGATATTGAAGGTCTACTAGGCCTGCTGATTTGGTTAGATATGTTTCTCGTGGTTTCCCGCTCTTATCAAAACATAAATAACTATTCAATACCACAAAATACGTTTATAATTGATTACAAAATGCAGACAAAAATTCAAGAAAACTTTTTCACAATTCATAGAAACGCACGGGTCGCTATGTCTGACTTAGGTCTTGCAAAACGAAGACGTCTTTTTCCGATATTGAGGCTTAAATATAGAACATACAAACAAAATACACACTTTCTCGACTTGATTTTCGAGTAGACAACTATCATATCTACATTTTAACAAAAAATAAAAAAATATAAAATTGATTTTTTTAGAAAATCGATTTTAAAATTGGTACTTTTTGGTTTTCGCATAACATTAACGTAAACGTCCCGCAAAGGATATTTCATACAGCTGAGTCATTTTACAATATATATAAAGAGCGTGTTTCGGGCTCTCCGTAGACATAAAAAATAATGATGTAACCCAAGTAGATCGCCAGTATTTAATTGTCAAAGTTCGTCAACAATTGACCGAGGGGGCGTTTTTGACATTTTTACAGAAAAAAAGCAAAACGCCTAAAATTATTTCATGGTATTAGAGCGTTTTAAATGTGCTCACAGAGTGCTTGAAAAAGTTAATATAATGTGGACTGAAAATCCACGGCGGGAGATCGAGCGAAACATCCGACCCACGACGGATGTGAAAAACACTGCTTTCCGCCGCGGCCTCTTTTAAAATTCGTAAGTCGAGAACAAAAAATCCGACGAACTTGCGGTTTGTGGCTACTGCGTTTTTAGAGACGACGCCATAACATATATTTTTTTCAGCGAAATTAAAAATTCGACCCTTTTTGCCTGCACGATTTGAGATGAAACCACCCATATATAAATCGATATATATATATATATTACATATATGTATATATATATATATATATATATATATATATGTATCTTTGTTATTCTTTACACATTTGTTTAAAAAAGTCATAGAAAGCTACACATTCTGGGGTTTGTGCAAGTCGAGTTATACGGCCAGGGGTTACATAGTGTAGGGTGGCTAATGTTTGACGATAAGTCGGCAAATTAGGTACAACTTTGTTAATTAACTTTCTAATTAGTGAAAATAGGCTTATGGTTCCAATTAGAAACTTGCTCAGCGTCGTCCAAAACCCACTAAATCAGTAATTTTGCAGAAAGACTTTGAGCGCGTGAGAAGCGCAGTAGTGCGCTAAAGTTACCAGCTCGTGGAGCAGGTACAAGGCTGGGGCTAGATAAGAGACGGAAAAATTGCGCGGGCGCCTTACCGCAAACGCTAGCCTTCTACCTGCTCCACAAGTGGTAAATTTAGTGCACTGCTACGCTTCTCACGCGCTCAAAGTCTTTCTGAAAATGACTGATTTAGTGATTTTCAATAACGCTCAGCAAGTTTTTAATTGAAACCATATGTCTATTTTTTATAATTAAATGTTAATTAACGAATTTTAATTAATTAGCCGACTTATCGCAAAAAATTAGGCTTCCACATA
Organism: Ixodes ricinus; assembly: GCA_037355805.1. Taxonomy (NCBI): domain Eukaryota; kingdom Metazoa; phylum Arthropoda; class Arachnida; order Ixodida; family Ixodidae; genus Ixodes; species Ixodes ricinus. Next base: position 36,214 of record JAZHYW010006546.1, on the reverse strand, counting down.
ATGTCCCCCTTGGCAGTATAACTCACTGAACACACCGCATAAGTGTAGCTTTCACGGCTTTTTTAAAACAAAATATAAAGAATAAAAAAGACCGTGTACATATATATATATATATATATATATATATATAAATAAAACAATTTCTTCACACTTTAGCCCCTTTACACAGCATAGGCTGCCATCTAAATAAATGTGTAGTTCCAGGTAAAGTACACGGACGCGCGTCTTAAACCAAACAGCGCGTCTTAAACCAATCAGTTCCAGGTAAAGCACGGCGCTACATCACCCTCTCCCGAGCGCGGAGAGGGTGAGCTAGCGGCCGTGCTCAACCTCACGAGAGCGGAATGAGCCCTCGTGCATGGAACGCGCGCGCACCGGTAGCTGTGACAGCGCTGTAAAGCGCGTTTTATGGTAAAGAGATAAACAACCGTTTTGAGTGCGTTGAATGACTGCCTTCATAGCTCTGTGGTTAGCGCGTCTGCCTGCTGATCAAAGGGCCAACGGTTCGAATCCCAGCCGGCGCCGGTCTTTTTATTTATTTATCGACCCGCGGCGTAAGAGGTTAGATAGCCAGATAGATAGATAGACGAAAAGTGCGTGAAGTAGCCAAAGAATGCTATTCGCATTAAAAAACAGGGATACAAACCCTAGTCGCTCGCGGAGAAGCGAAGCTGCGCACTTTCCGAATTTGACAAAGGGATCTGCCGAGCTTCTGTTGCTTCCGTCGCCTGCCCAGCGTGAGTCATGGGACCAAGTGGGCGCGTGCGCTCAAACCAACGCTCAGCAGACGCTGGAGTTAGCGCCGTGACAGACAGCCCTGTCATCAGACAGTCGTTGTTTGCCGCTTGCATTGGCTACGGGCTTTTATAAACGTTATGCACTGCTAGTTTCGACGATGTATCCCGTTTCGTATGTGCTGATTTCAGATGTTTTATTTGTAATTTATTTTGATGTTGCAATTTGTCATTTATAATTTCCGAACCGGTTCGCGAACTGTTCAGCGCCCCGAACCGGTTCGCGAACCGGTTCGCGGATCGAATTAATCAGAACCGGAACTGAACCGGAACAAAATAAATTTATCTGAACCTGAACCGTAACCGAACCCGTATTTTTTTCGGTTCGACACACTGATATATATATATATATTACATAAGAGGACGTATAGAGGACTCGCTTTTTCTGGAGAATTGTTTTGGCTGCGGTATGTGGTACGTAGTGGTTAATTGCATATTTTATTTTATTTTGTGCAACAGACATTTGCTAAAGTTCTGAAAGAGAAAAGTCTTGAAAACTTCAAAAACAATAATTGCACCAAATGATATTGAAAATAAAATAAAATAAACAATATTGATTAGGCCGTAACGCCTTTTAATGAATCTGAACGGAATTCGTTTTCGCTAAATCTGTCCCAGTACCATGAATAGTGAGCAACGATCGAACAAATTATGTTTGCTTTGAGCAAAAAGCAAGCTACCTCACAGAGCAAAACGCTTTATTAGGCCGTTTTTGGCGGGTTGTATGAAGACGTGGTTTTGTGCAGTGCATGACGGTGTATTTTATTTAGCCTTTACACCTAAGCGAAACAGCAAATAAACTTTCCATTTTCAATGAAAACACTTTAAAACATTACCTGAACATGCATTGGAGAACCATTAAATAAGGTGAAAAGCCGTGTGTTTCGGTTTGTCAACACTTTTGTTTTTGAGACTCTAGTGTGCAACATGTTGATAATCACTAACTGAAATAAATGTTGTATTTTAAGGAATAGAAAGCGTTTCCACCTAGACCTATATACACGATAGAGTCATATCACTTTCTTCTTTCCTAATATCCCCAACCCTTCTATCTTCCTGTGGAAGTAAAATGAAATAGTAATATAACAATAATAAACAAACATATGTCTACAAATAACATACCTGCGAAGCAATTTCTGAGCTCGCTTGACCATGTTGTTACGGATGGTGGGACAAATATGTAAATATCCCAACAAGGAGTTATTAAATAAACAAGCCACAAAAAGTTCGGCCGTAATGTATTTCCACCATAGAACGAGCGTTTATTATCATGCTGGTGATGTGAAGTTCTGGGATGTCTCCCACTATTGAAAACATATTTAGAGGCTAAAGGTCAGATTGCAGAAAAAATGGCACAAAAGAAAAAGGGCACGTTTACGTGAAATGTGTTGCCTTTAGTAGTCAGTGCACAGGTGCTATACCGTTAATTAAACTCGAAATTTTAATACGATTCTTTATTGAAATAGCTATTACTGAAAGAAAGAACGGTACTGTGTGTTCATCTTGTTGGGCGTCATCTGTCGGAGACAAGGGGAAGAGGGGCGGGGTTGAAGCGATGGCTTGAATCAAGTTAGTGAGATTGGCGCTCTTCACGTAATTAAAGAGAGAAACTAATATGGTCCTTCGTTATTTTTATGCGTCCGAGGAAAGAATGCCCTCTTCGATGGAGCTTGGTTTGAGTGCCCAGAAAGTGCGGCGAGTACTTCTCGACGCATCATCTGCACCTGGGGGCCGTCCAAGAAGAATGGGTCTTCGGAACCTGTATCCTTGCAGCGGATGCAGAAACTTGGGCACTTTTGTGGATGTCTCCAGGAGTCATCTTCCCGCCTTTCCTTCTCCATGCGTTTCACGGTTATTTTCGGGACCATTTTTGTGTGCAAGCAAAGTCTACATAGGCCGACCCCCACCATGATTGCAAGTGTCGAACTTCAGAATATGCGGGTCTTCTCGTAGGACGCCACTTGGAGCGCTCTCGGCACGCCTTCCATTCGGCCGGCTCTATGTCGAAGTTGTCTACTTGTTTCTGGTGTTTTTTATTTTTGCTTATTTGTGAGGTCCGGTAGGGTCTCTAACTAGTTGACCGTCGTTGCTGTTGTCGCCTGAGCCGGGATGGGGATGAAGAGGGAAGAGGAAATCCTAACGTGTGCGGCTTCGTTCCCACAAATGATCTGATGTCCCGAATTCATAATGTGATGATCTTGCGGCCTTTGCGCCACGTAGACGTTTACAATTGCTTCGACGGTCTTAACCGTTTTGCTTCAACTGAATTTATTACGCAGACTTGCCTCATTATTCTTTAAATAAGAATAAAGTATACCCCTTCCTTTGCTTCTTTCAAGTAGATATAAAATGCTTCCAAGGAGCATCCCGCTTTGGCTGCTGTCCTAATCATGTCGCATCGGCTTTCTTGCATGAACATGAGCTCTGAAAACACGCTAAAAGATGAAGGACTTTACGAATCTCTGTAATCCGAAATTAGAGCGCAGCTCTTGAGGAGGAGGAGGTAGGGTATGGAGGGAGGGTATGCCTCCTCCTTCTGCTCCGTACCCTCTCCTCCTCCCCTCCTCATCTCCTATTCCTCCTCCTCTCATCTCCTCCTCTCCTCACTCCTCCAATTCAGTTTCCCCGCTAAATTTAGCGGGCAAAATGACGTCACATGACTTGGTGTCACGTCACCTATGGACAAATTCAGTTTCTCCGCTAGATCTAGTGGGAAAATTGACGTCACGTGACCTCAACGCCAATTCAATTCCCCGCGAAATTTAGCGGGAATCGGTGTTAAGATCATGTGACGTTAATTTTCCCGCTAAATCTTGCGGAGAAACTGAATTTGTCACCTAAATTTGTCCAATAAACTGAATTTCGCCTAAAGTGAAGTTTGGGCTGGACGGTATTTCATGATTAAAGATTAAAACAGCGCAAGGACACGGACAAGAACAAGAAAGGTAGACGAACAAGGCGCTGACTTGCAACTGAAGTTTATTCGTTCGTAACAGCGAGTATAGAATGCTGTTTCGTCACAACAAACAAACATGAATAAAAAGCGTGACCTGGATGCCACGTGCTCACTGAGCCATCGCAATGCACTGTCACTGTGTGTGTCTAGGAAGGAACGTTCCATATCTGATAAATATAGTGACGGAGTCGTGACACTGTTTTGCCCCAACCTTTCCAATTTCCAGCGCCTCAATGATTTCTCGAGTAGGTTTGTCTACATTTTTCCTGAATCGCTTCACACTTGTCGAAGACGGGAGCGCAGCAACAGTTCTCGGCAGTGCTAGGCCAAGGTGACCTCGACACAACTCTAAACACGTTGCACTTGTGCTCTTGCAGCCGATCATTGAGGCATCGCCCCGTTCCGTCGTGTGGCAGAAGATACGTCGGGCAAGCGGGGCGATGCCTCAATGATCGGCTGCGAGAGCACAAGTATAACGTGTTTAGAGTTGTGTCAGGTCACCTTGGCCTGCACTGCCGAGACTGTTGCTGCGCTCCCGTCTTTGACAGAGTGTGAAGTGATTCGGAAAATAAAGACAAACTCACTCGAGAAACCATTGAGGCGCGGGAATGGGAAGATTGGGGCAAAACTGTGTCAGCACTCCGTCACTATCTTTATCAGATAAGGAACGTTCCTTCCTAGGCACACAGTGACAGTGCACAGCGATGGCATAGTGAGCACGTGGCATTCAGGGCCCGCTTAAGTATTTTATGTTTGTTTGTTGTGATAATACAGTACTTATACTCGCTGTTCGAACGAATAAACTTCAGAGGTCGGTCAGTGCGCTTGTTCGTCTGCCTAACGAGTTCAAAGTCCGTGTCACTGCGCTGTTTTAATCTTTAATCATGAATTTCGCCGCTAAATTTAGCGGGGAATCGAATTGGTGTTGAGGTCACGTAGCGGGGAATTGAATTGGTGTTGAGGTCACGTGACGTCAATTTTCCCGCAAAATCAAGCGGAGAAACTGAATTTGTCCGCTAAATCTAGCGGAGAAACTGAATTTTCCCATTAAATTTAGCGTGGAATTCAAATGGTGTTGAGGTCTTATGTGACGTCAATTTTCCGCTAAATTTAGCGTGGTTACGCCGACGCCGACGCCGCTCAATCCGGAAACGGGAGCCTAAGAGCTGCACTCCAAAAAAGTTTACTCTGCGCGTCCTTCCAAACTTGCCCATTATTGTGCTCGAAGCATTAATGACGCGTAAATTAAAAAAATACAGCAGGCGGCGATGACATGAGGTTGGCCCTCGGAAGATGCCTCGAGCATCCGCCATTTTTACTTGATCCAGAAAATCTTCTTATCAAAGTCATTTTGAAGACGCCTCTCTGCCTCGCAGCTCGAGACTTCGACAATGCGAGGAACGCTCGGAGCGCCTCGCTGACGCTGATTTATGATGCTGCCGACGGGGTGAATGGTGACACCCCAGGTTTAGATTTTATCTCAGCTTAGACCCTGTCCAAACTAAGATTTTATCCGGATATTAAAATGTATAAGAGCATACAGAAATATGCGATTATTTAGGTAGTTTCTAAGTCAGCGCTGATTTTATTCGTTTTTTTCTCTTGTGTCTGTTTCAAATCAAGAAAGACGCAAGGTTACGGTGAAGTGCAAGCATTTGTGTTTAATAATGATTAAATATCTCGCACTAATTTAATGCTCCTGACGATTTTCTTTTCTTGTTTTATTTTCCGCACAAAAGTGGCGATTTCAGATTCCTAGTCTGGGAAAACGGTATTCTCCAAACCTGTGTCGTTTTAAAAGCACGGTATTAAAATGGATTCCCTGCTCTCAAAACGACACACGCTTGGAAGATACATCAACCTCCCTTCTCTCACACAGGATGTTTAGGGTTTAACTGTACACGCGTTCTCCTCGTGGCCTATTTCGTCGCTGGGATAATCTGCTTAGAATGATTATGCACTTTTTTGTTATTTTTGTGTCTTGTGGAGGTTTCTTGATGGGGAAGGCTGAGTGGTGTTTCTTTGAAAATTAGGATAAAGTATGTCGTTGGAACTGCGAAGATCTTTAAATCATAAGCGCCTTTCTGGACGGACTAAATTTCTAAATAACCACTTTTATTCTTGCAAAAAATTAAACATTTACAGAGGCTGCCAAGAGCCCAGGGGTCGCGTTCTTTGAACCCATGTGTGCAAGCTTGCGCGTTAGCTATTGAAGTTTCATTCCTTGCGCACCTTACACTTGTTTTCCCGTTTTGTAACCTTATCAAGTGCATGAGGTTGGTGTTTAAGAGTCCGGTTATACTTCGGTGGTCTTTCATCCGTGGAACCTCTCAGCAACACCCTGCATATTAGACCGGGAACAAGGCGAATAAAGCAGCTTCGTTAGTGAGTCTAGAATTTCTTGGCTTTCCTTGCGTATCAGATTTGCTTGCGTCGTTCGCACACCCTTCGTGTTATTTATACGCTTCAAGGTGCTCTTTCGGTGTGCCCTTGAGTAAAGATTGTTTATCTCCAGTAATTTATGTAAATATCTTTACCATTCGACGTGAGCACTCAACATGCAATCTGACTGCTCACTTTAAGCTTTATTTATTCAGAAATGCTGGTGACAATAAGCACAGTTCTTCGGCGTGTCTTTTCTACATGGTCTACTCAAAAACGTCCTGGTAAGTCAGTATAACTAAGATGATAAGCTAGTGGATGCGCATTATGACTCCGATCATGGACTAGTTGGTGGATGCTGAAAAAGTCGTCTTAAAGGGAAGCTGAAGAGGTCCTTGAATTCGAACAAACAGTAAAAGCTGTATTGTAGACACCTAACAAATGATGTGTCTTAAGTTGTATTTCGTTCTTCTCAGCAGAAGTGTCGTAATAGCCAATTAAACATTTCGACGCAGACACGTCCGTTGCGGCGCGCCAACAGTTGGAAAGCACGAGAGTGGAGAGAAAAACTAGCAAAAGTGACGTCAACAGTGAGGTCAGATGACCCTTGCTCGCCTCTAAACTGGCTCGGGGATGTCGTTAATGACGTCACGAGGCTCTGTGCAGATAACAGGCCGAAGAGAGGATCGCTGCATGCCCGGCGGTAATCGTTGTACGTATATTTCAAAATGAATGCGGTTTACATTTACTTGCCCAAGATAGGTGCGATAACTGAATCCTTGGGACCAAAAGCTATAGAATTCCGCTCCTAACTGAAATGTCTTGAAAAGTGCGTCAGCTTCCTTTAAATAGCACAAATACATAAAAAGGCTGACCATTCAAATCTCGGAGGAACACGTCTCCTGCGATTACTTAGGATAATACAAACGAATCGGCACATTTAATATTGCTAAAATAAATTTCTCGGGATGCACTTTCTTTGTCTTCACATGAGCAACTACCGTTGACGGAATCGCCTCTGCCCGACTTCCAGACAAATATTGCTGATAGGTCTAGATTTCCTTTTTTCTGCATGAGATTCTTTATCAAACTTAATTTTCGACAATTGAATATCTCCTCTAAGTAGACTATAAATGACAAATTTCAGTAATGCTACCGGAGGAGTTAAATAGAAATAGAAATGTCTACGCTTTTCAAGGAAGGCATTTCAAAATACTCGCGTTGTTTTTTTATCAGACAAACAACTGAATTGCAGTGATATATCCTCAGACCAACACAACCTTATAAAACGCACAATTAAACTGGCATAAAATGGAGAATTAAACTGCCAGTCTCAGTTAATTGAAATAGCTTATATTTTGGAATCTCCTACAAAGTTTAAAATCTACCTATTAGCTCGAATATTCTCCAGCTGACTTGGAAAGTAATCCGTTACAAGTAACGGCTTACTTGTAATCCGTTACTTTTTTAGTAATTTTGTAATTGCCAGGTTACTTTTTGTTGCAGTAATTTGTAAGATAATTTTGTTACTAATATTTGCAACAAATTACCCTAAATACTCGTAACTTTAAAAAAATTAACATAAGACACAAACTGGAGCAATATGAGCGATTAGTTCACCAGCATAAAATAGCAAGTTCAACGAAATAGAAAGCAACGTGAAGAAGATAGTAACCGAAAAGAAAACACTTTTTTTTGTATGAACCACTAGAAAAACGTGCGAGACGTATATAAAAATCCCCCCCCCCCCCCAAAAAAAAAAGAAAAAAAAGGATTAAGAACACAACGGTGAGTAGGCGTTGATTTTATGATCTCCTAGCGGCGGTAGACGCTGTCACTGGACATGCGCACCGCTTTCTTTGTCTGCAGGATTCCCGGGATCATATTCCGGTTGCCATAAGCTAGCGGGATGGCAGGTGTGGTTGCAGCTTCTTTTCTTTGTCAGCTTACATGTGAACGGAATGCACCTGCATTCGTTCTCTTAAATACAAAATTGTAATTTTACAAAGACTACCGTAATGCGGTAGTATGAGAAGTGGAAAGTAGTGATAGAGAACGTTTTGTGAAAACATCAAGACTGCTTTTATTGTTTTCTTGATAAGTGTAGGGGAAAAGTAGTGTGAAAGTAAGTTGTAAAGCAACGAGTAAAGTAATCCGTTACTTTTCAGGGAACGTAATTTGTAACGGTAATGAATTACACTTGAGGCTCGGTAATTTTTAATTGTAATCCATTACATTTTGCAAGTAACGGGTACAAGTCTGTTTTCCAGAACCTTAATTGAGCAGTAGATTCCAGATGTTTGGCACCTAGCTTAATATGCGCACGGCTTCTCGTTATCTTCAACCTTGAAAGTGTACCACGAATTTTTGCATTGTAAACCATCCGGCATAATTTCTGTTTCTGATCTGCCTCAGTAGTCCGCCGTACGATCTCTCCAGTAAAGCGACTCTCTCAAAGAAAACTGCAGCGTATCTAGTATTTACTAAGTTCACTGCTCTTATATATGTCATAACTAACAAACATGTAAATCACGACGAACAAAAAAATCAGGGCAACGGGGAACACGATTTTTGGCGGAGGTCTTGGTCAAAGCACATGAGGTAATTATACCGGGTGTTTTTGCGAAGACTTTAAAAAAAACCTAAAAGTTAGGGCGTTTGAAAAAAAGGAAGAAACTATCTTCGGGAACAAACTACCAGCCACGGTGGACGTCAGTAATCGCCCAAAACATACTAATTAGCCAGCTAATTAATTAAAATTTGTTAATTAACTGTTTTAATTAGTGGAAATAGACATATGATTCCAATTAGAAAGTTCCTGAGCGTTATCGAAAACCACTAAATCAGTCATTTTCAGAAAGACTTTGAGCGCGTGAGAAGAGTAGTAGCGCACTAAAACGACCTGTTTTATAAGTTTTATATATGGGGTGCGGTTTTAAATACGACAAAAATTGAGACATGAAAGGAAGAACAAACGTAATAAGGACACACACACGCTAGAAACGGTTTTTCGCGTGGCTCTTATTTCTGGGACTCAGATTTTTTTTTCATATTCACCAGCTAGCCTTCGCGCTCACTCCTCACACATTTTTCGTCTAACTTCTAATTATTTAAAGCAGTATGGCCGACCATTGCTACAAATACTATGAGGAATGTTTACTAGTTTTAGCTACTTAAATTCAACATTTGAATAAACAAAGAAAAGTGAAAATTATCACTCCGATGGTGCAATTATGATATATCCGAAGTAACCCAGTTCTTTCTGTCAAAATTGTTTTTTCTCTCGGAACTTAGGGCCTTGAAAAATGCCGGGCCAATCGCCCTGCATTTCTGTTGCTACGTGAAGCGTTCTTGGCTCTAGTCCAAGTAAACTCCAGGCATTTCTTCCCAAGCTGCGCCTCCAGGTGTCTCGCACCCATCTCCACCCCATTTACTTTCAACATTGGGTCGCCCTGTGTCCACAAATTATGAGGAATGACGGGCTCTGGCTAGTCACGTGTCAATTTTCCCGCTAAAGATTGCGGGTAAACTGAATTTATACAAAAAAAATGTTTAGTAAGGCTAGTGGGTTTATGACTGGATAGATGCGCCGTAGGACCGGGACAAAGTGAAGAAGGTGACGACAAGTCGGGGCGAACTCGCAACTGATAAAGTCCCTTGATACTTTTTTTACAAGTAACGACGACCAATACAAACGACAAAACACATTCCTCTGGAACAAAATTGCAGCATTCAGTTAAAACCCCTGCCGTGCGCCGCCATTCGCTTCCTTAAACCTGCACTGTGACGCAGTCGGCGCTCCAAAGAATGTCGCTACTTGTAGGAAGCTCTCAGCTAGGGACTTCAGCAACTGAAAGTTTATTAGAAAACGGTGACTTCTATACTTTAATAAAACGACGTTTCCAGCCAACCAAGTATCTCTTTAAAAATAACAATTTTTCATCAAACAAGACCACATAGGCTTACTGATAATTTTATCGGTTCTCCTTGTTTGAATGGCAAACGCTTCGTGAATTTCCCTAGCGGTCTTTTCGTTGTGCCATTCCAGCATGGTTGTATTCGACAAAAATGGAAGAGCACAGGCATCGATTGAAATGCATCTGCCAACTGCCCAGACGGCATCTGTTTGATAGCTGATGCGTGCTTTCTCGTACGCACTGGCGCACCTACGTAGGGCAAACAGGCAGGTGCGTAAATAACAGTGCGAGAGAACATGCATCAGCTAATAAACAGACGCCGTCTGGGCATTCGGCAGGGCACTGCGATCGATGCCGGCGAACCCCTTATTGTCAAACAAACATCCTGGGACGGCACAGCGAAAAAACAACTACTGAAATTCACAAAGCGTTTCCATCAAAATAAGGGGCGCCGATAAGTGTATCTGTGAGCTGTGTGTGGCCCTGTTAGATACGGAAATGTTATTTTTATAGAGACAGTGGGGTGGCTGGAAATTACACGGTTTTATTAAGGTATTTAATTCAGTATGTTTTCTAATAATTTTTCAGTCGATAGTGCGACCCGTCTTGCCGTCACTTTTTTCCACTTTGTCCCTTTCCTTCGGCCCTTGTATCCAGTGAATTTATGTGAAGGTCAGTTGACGTCAATGTTTCCTCTAAATTTAGCGGGGAAACTGATTTTGTGTGTAATCACGTCACACAAAGTCTAGTGACATCATATTTTTCGCTAAGTTTAACGGGGAAACTGAATTAGTGTTGACATCACGTGACATAACTTTTTCCGCTAATCCTAGCGGGGAAACTGAACCCATGTGACGTCACAAGTCACGGCTTCACGAAATGCGGCTTCGCAAAATCCGGAGCAACTAGCGAAAGACCGTTTCAAGCTAAACGTGCGAAAAAGCCAAGGTAGAGTCAGACTTGACCAGCTATGGCCAGTCTGGGTATCTTGACTATAAATTGCCACACAAGTGCCGATGTTAGGCTTCACTCCTGGTAGGTTAATGGCTGTCATCTGACATCCTTGGGCCTAAATCGCCAAACAAGTGCCTGAGTTAGGCTTTACTTTAGGGTTGTCTGTTTATCATGTTGCAACTCCGGGCCCTAATTGCAATACAGGTGCCAGAATTAGGCTTTGACCGCTGGTTCTTTAGCTATAGATTGTATCATTGGCTTAAGTGTGGCAATGTGGCAATTATGGGGTGAGCCCAAAAAACAACAACGACAACAACAACAACATTAAAATGCGAAAGCACTCTGGCACAAACTAACGCCTTGGAGCAAAACAGTATTAGGCCCAAGTCAGGCCTTTAGATTTGTCAAGCTTGGGCCCAATTAGGCGTTTCTCTTGCTTTCTACCTTGGGTAGCATAGCCATCAATGTAATTCTCCTCCGTGTTTTTTTGGGCGTGTTTTTTTAGTTGTATGCTTTAGATGAGTTTCTGTGACCTATAAGTAGAATGAAAGCAAAAGTAACATGAAAGTCATCGTTTTTCACCTGAACAGGAAAAAATTGAAGTTTTCTAAATGCAAAGAATATTGATTTACTGTGTGTTAACTAGACAACAGAAAACAACTTATTTCGTCTCGATGTTTTGCATAATTTTTTAAAGTCTCAGACGTGTATTGAGTCATTTATCGCGCCAACAACGTACACATCGCGACACTGCGCAAACACGACATCGGCGCATTTTCGCATTTTACTTCTAAATAGTATTAGCGAGCACGACATTTTTTCGCTTACATTATAGAACTAAATGAGCTCTTTCCGCAGCAATATTAACTAGGACGACATCCCTTGGTTTCAAAGAGAAAACTGGAAAAACCAGCGATCGCTTGTTCGCGCTAACAGTGTCGCGCTCTGTACCTGTAGTCAAGCTTAAGTCTTAAGTTTCTTAAATTGATGTTAAAAAGAAGAAACAAACGAGGATGTTTCGAAACTACATTAGATCTTGTATGTATTCATTTGAGCTCCGGCAGAACAAGTTTAAACACTCTCTGTCGAGGATCTTTCTCGTTTCAGAAGTAGGACGTCATGAGGCCAAGCAATGATTCACATAGCGTTCAATTAGTCTCTGCACGAACTGCCCTAACCTTTCTACTTCGTCTTCATCACTCGCCTCGTCTTTTTCCTTCTTAATTCGCTACACACTCATCAACAAATCGAACAAAAAATTCACCCCGAGGCATATTTCCGCAGTACGTAACGTACGTAAGCAGTACGCAGTAACGTACGCAAGCAAACTGAAATGCTTTGAAGCAGGACCATTGTATAAAACGCAGTGAAGGAAATATTAGGAAAAAAATGACCGCTACTTATACGCCGCCAACTATGGTGGTTAAAAGCTCCAAGGAGAAAACCAGGGTAATGCATAATTAAACCCTGGGTAAAAATGTAAACTTATAAAAACGAAATGTGAGGCTCCTAGAGGCGGTTGAAGCAGGATGGCTTGTTGAATGAAACAAAAGCTTTATGGCCAGAGTTCATAACAAAACCATCAGACTGGCTCGGTCAATGGGGAGTAGTGTATTAAGCTGTTCCCATTTGGGTAAATATTAATATTCAGCTGTATAATCTCAGCATCGTGGATTTTAAGTGATCCCTCGCTGCATACTAAACTTTTGGTTTAGAGGGTACCGGAGCCCACAGACTGTGATACGATAGTCCGGTAAGCAGTCTTGGCCTTTCTCATTTAAATTGATTTATTCTCAGCCTATATTAGGTCGTGATTCTTATATCAATGTGGTTTTAGCTCTGCAGTTTTTGCAATAAAGTCGACAGGTTTTGCTAAGGGTAACTGCAAAGAAAAAGAAAAGTTTTTTTTAACAGCCTAATTGGGAAAAGCATGTCACAAAACAAATTTTCCGCGAAACAAATAATTTTTTTAGCAATATTTACGCCACAGGACGTAATTTAGTCGGAGTCAGAACCTCTCCACATTTGAAACTCCCGCTCTTTCGACCCTCGCGGAGGAGAAGTGCGCCCCGCCCCTCACTTTCATTGCGTTGCGGAGTTGAACGACGCAGCGTCTCGACTCCCGGTAAGATCTGGCAACAACGCACGTTAAACATGGCGCCGGTATTGTTTTGGTTTGACGGGACACCAGACGCTGCGCGGTTTGCGAGCACATAGCGAAGACGTGACCGGAGAAGTGCCCCTGTGATGTTCCCGGAAGACGGAAAGTATCATTCGTAATCGTCGTATGTGCTTTGAAAGCGAAGGGAGTCACAGGGTCCACGAGTGCGCAACCACAAGCCAAGGTTCACGACAAAGCTGCGTTGACTTCGGCGATCTCGTTTTGTTTGGTGCAACACGGCGATGCGGCAAAGAGCAGAAACGTTCGTGGTGTGTGTGGTGCGGTGCTTGGAAGTAGACATCCACAATAACACGGAGCGCAAATTGGTTGTTGTGGGGTTGAAGTTCAACGGGTTCAGTCCCGTCGTCGTCAGCTGATTCAGTCAAATTGGTCCGGGAGGACGCAGCGAGCTGTTTTAAAAGTAAATCTTCCTTCGTTCCGTTTCAAAATGTGGAAGATTCCTGACGCATACCGTGAGTAAATAGCTGCGGGCGTTTTCAACAAAATTACGTCGTTTTAATTGAACAATGAACTCCGAATTGTTGTCCTAAATCTGCAGTTTTTATGCTTCGTGTTGTTGGACTGCGTTTGCACAGAGACGTGTTGCGCTCATTGTGCGGTGTGAATAAATTTGGGCAAGATTTCGTACCTGCCCACAGATGCACGAAGTGAGACCTTTTTTACGTAGTAAACATAGTGCTTTTTCATTTTGTGTGTCTAGTCGCGGACGTTAGATGCACCCGGTGCGAATCTCGACGGCCTCTGGAGCGATATGACGAGAACGCAACTGGACACATTTGTCGCCGAACGCCCGATTGCCTCCAGCCAAATAGCATTCCTTTCGAGGCGAAATGGCTGTTGGAAGGCTCACTGTCGGGATCACTCATCTGACATCTCCAAAAAGTCGGCATTTGCACGCGCAAGCAAGCAAAAAGAAAAAAAGCACGCTAAGCAAACAAAGAGGAAAACGAATGAACCGCGCTATGAAAGCCAAAACCCCGCGTCGCTTCCTATCACTAACACCTGCGACAGCTGCTAAACACACACTACTTCACTTCAAGAAGTCTCACTCAAGCACCTGGGTCAGCACGAAACACTATCACTTCGGCGAAACGATTAGTCGAGGTAGGCGAGACAAGCGGGAGCAGAGACTTCGACGGCCATGAAAGAATGGCGAAGCTTTTGTTTATTATGGTATGAATCCAAACGGAAGTACCCGTCTTGTAAACCTTTTGTAAAGAATAATAACTCTCATCACATGGGTTATTCTTTAAACGTAAAAATATGCCACTCAAAAGGAAATTGCAACATATAACAAAGGTTTAACAACCAAGATCTACGCTGATAATCAAACTCTTAGCCAATAAGAAGTATAGCAGCTAATTGGCATTAACGTCACAGAATCCCAACTTCGTGGCGCGCGATTTAAAACGGACGAAATAGCCGCAAACTAAAATCAGTCTCACGCAATAAATATTGCTGTAATTTTTTTTTCTCGCGGAAAAATTGTTTTTTGACATGCTTGTCCCAATTAGGCTGTTTAAAAAAAAAACTTTTTTTTCTTTGCAGTTACCCTTTAAGGCAATCAAAGTTTAGTTTAAACTTTACAATCTGCCTTATAAAGAGATCAACTCGGTAGTGCGAGAGCGATGTTACAGGGCGGAGGAAAGTGTTGCAAAATCACACATTTAAGTGAGATTAATAAGTCCAATTTACTCGTGGATAATGTATAAACTTCCGTCATAATCGCTTGAGACACAATTAAAAAATTTGAAACAATAAAACTAAGAAAAATTAATAAAAATTTAAAATCAACCAACTTCCACAAGGTGCTTTCTTATATATGAGATATATGAGATGTTTCAGGTAAAATAACCAAATAGTGAAATAAGAAAACACACAACTAAAAGTGTAAAGGTCTAGGTAGAAAAACAATGTCACAACAAATAAAATTTTAACGAACAAAATAAAGCGATGTTTTTTTGTTTGTTTTTTAGTTTAGTCACGTGCGTCTATCTCATGCTTCTATACCGGACGAGGTACCAAAACAGAAACACGATTAAAAATCGTTCCTTAATTTAAATGACTCTCACAACGTAAATTTTAGCGCTTAAGTATTTTTTGGAATGAAATCTTTCAATAACATACGTCTGCAGTGCAGGTACCTAAATATACGGTTTCAGGTGTTCAGTGTCTAAAAGATACACTCTGAAAAATACTTCCAATTCGGGCCGACGCGTCGAAATGCAAAAATTGCAATTATTTCGCCTAATTTTTGGGCCTAGTTCATTTTACAACAAGAATCCCATCCAAGAACTTAACAGGCATTTTCTTAGTTCAGTATATCTTTTAAATAATATGTAACGACACAATTAAATTAGTATTGGTACGGGCTAACCAGCTATTTCAGCGAATCCTGTAACTATATGTATATATTACAAGTTGCTAAACAGAGGTCAATTACTTTTAGCGCAATTTTTTATGAAGGAAATATTTTCTCGCTTTAACCCCTGTCATGTGCCATCAGGTTAAATGGCATTTAAAGCATAAAACATGCAGGCAACGATTAATGCTGCCTTTCCAAGATTTTTGCTATAAATGTGAGAGCCGAACTTCCTCATTTGTTCTAGACTTAGATTCGAATAGCCTATACCCAAGAGTCCTAAATAATGGCCTCAGGCTTCAATTATAGTTATGTTAAAAATATTTTTCATTATTAAGCATTTTTGTTACCTGCTGTTGTTTCTGTTGCAAACGTGTTTCGCTCTAATCGAGTTTGCTCAATACTTCATAAAATAGGAGAAGACTGCCTCATACTGAATAAACGACAACTTTGTGCATAAATACTCTTGTTTTCCTGGAAGAAAGGAGTTTGTAAAAAATAAAAAGTACTACGTTATAATAAATACATACGCAATATATAAGGAGAGTTTTTCTTATGTTTCGCTCCAGGTAGAGTATTTCATTCTCAAAACGTTCATAGCCAACTTCTCTGTAGCTTGTACGTTTGGGGTCTAGGCGCGTTCACCTCTAATAGAAAATAAAATACACGTCGTTAATAATAACAAAAATAAATTGACCCATAATGTAGTACAAACGTTCGTAAAGAAATATATGTCGATGTTACTAAGAAAGATACGCGATACATGAACTCAATTTATTTTTCTAGATACGTATAGATAACTGGGAAAGTAGGTAAGAGTTCATGTTGAAAAACAGCGCGACTGGGACGAAGACAAAAAGACGAAGAGAACACATGACAAGCGCTGACTATCAACTGCTTTGTTAATAGAACATAAGGAAGATAGACAATGAAATGAAAAACTTTGAGTCAAATGTTCGCGCGCTTGCTAGGCGCCCCGTGGAATATATCGCCGCCTTCTTTTTTCATCTGGTTGTAGAAGTTGTTTTCTTCTCTCTTTCCTCCGGAGCTCTCGTTACCCTAAATCCATAAAGTTAATCTCGCTGGGGGTCAGAGTCACCGAAGGTTGGCTCACACACGAAGTGTTGTTTTTCGTGATGTTGTACGCTTCAACCATCTCTCGGTATGTTTGGTAGCGGTGTTGATATAATATAATTGTGTCTTCTAAGCGTGGTTCGCGTCCGCAATCTCGGGAATGTATCGCTAGTTGTGAATACGCGGTGCCTTTCAAGGAACTGTGGTGCTCTCTGAGGCGGATGTTTAAGCACCGTCCAGTCTGCCCTTTATAAGAACGCCCACAAGAGAAGGGAATGCGGTAAACCACGCCTATTATGTACGACACGAACTTTTTCCCATGCTTTAGCTTACATGTGTGATATACAGATTTTATGTTTCCGTCCCTGCGTACACGTACAGCGGAACATAATCTACTTAGTTTGTTTTTGGCTGAGAAAACAACATTCACCTTAGATCTGGACGCGACTTTTTTAAGTACGTGTGAAATCCGATGAAGGTCAGGAATAACTGAAACTTCCTTTTTTTTTCTAACTGGTTCTTCCAACATGAAATTGGAACTAATCTTTACGAATTTCATTAAACTACCGCATGCTGATGAAAAAAATATAGTCTGGGTATCCTGAATCCCTAATCCTTTGAATCTGGGAAGTGAAGCTAACGCCCATTGTGTGAACACATGATTTTATTTAAAGCGGATTAAAACCAGGAATATACTATGCCTCTTTTTACGAGTTTCGAATGTGCTGACTTTAAGTTTAGCATACTCTTTGATGTTCTACGATGGTACAACCAGCCGATGTGTTATTTTTTCAATTGAACAAGGAAATCTAAAAACTCAATTTGACTCTCTTTTGGGGTCTCATAAGTGAACCTAAGGCCTTGACCAAGCGCATGGAATACCTTTAGTACGTAATGTAGTGTTTTTTTTTAAATCGGAGTCTTTAACAAATATTAAAAATCATCAACATACCCAAAGATTTTAAAGGTGTGATTTTTCAATTTTTGAACTAAAACTCTCCCTATCTCGCTACTCTACTACTCTCGACCTACGCGCTAGTCTCGACCCTTTCTTTCTTCCTTATGCTCTATTAATATTCCAGTTGATAGTCAGCGCTTGTCTTCTGTTTTCTTCGTCTTTTTGTCCTCGTCCCAGTCGCGCTGTTTTTCAACACTACTTTTCGCCAAGCTGCAGATTTTTTTATTTCTAATAACTGCGCGTAGAAGCATTTTTGAGCACTGTTGATAATTTGTCTGTAATTTACATTTATACCGCCGTGTGACAAGATGCCGTGAGAAGATTTCTCAGACTTTGTGCCTATTACAGGCGGTGTGTTCGGGACTTTGCCAGGCTGTGCGCACCGCTGACGCACCTGACAAAGGACGCCGTAAAGTTTGAGGGGAAAGAAAAACACCAGCAATCATTCGATGAGCTCACACGAAGACTCCGGACGCCTCCGATTCTTGGCCATTTCGACCAGTTGGCTCAAACAGATATCCCCACGGGTGCCAGTAACACTGGACTTGGCGTGGTACTAGTCCAAAGCCAGGACAGGAAGAGCGACTCATCACATACGCAAGTCGGACGCATCCTAACGCGGAGAGAAACTACTCAAAGTCTAAAAAGGAGTCTTGCTGTCGTCTGGGAAATAACAAAGTTCTGACCATATTTGTATGAAAGTCCTTTTCACGTGGTCACAAACAACTTCTCGTTCTGCTGGCTCGCCAATCTGAAGGACCCTTTCCGGACGCCTCGCCCGGTGGAGCCTAGGGCTGCAGGAGTTCGACATGACCGTGGTGTACAAATCACGCCAGAAGAACAATGACGCCGACTGCCTGTAAAGGGCCCCGTCAAGAGCGGTCCTGCCTGCCCCAAGGACGATGACTCCTTCCTCGGTGCTCTGGATGTCAGCGACATGGCTGCTCTCCCACGAGGCGACCCTTAACTGTAAGCACTCATCAAGCACCAAGAGGGACAAGCGAGTACTCTTCCCCGTGCTTTCTTACGAATCCTGCCTACCTTCTCCATACGGCAAGTGGTGCTATACAGATAGAACTTCGTCACCAACAACACAAAGTGGCTGTTGGTCATTCCTTCCAGCCTTCATAAAGAAATCTTCCTAGCCTGCCATGACGACCCGACGTCTGCGCACCTTGGCTACAGCAGGACGCTCGCCAGAATTCGGAAAAAGTACTACTGGCCGGGGCTACCGAAGACCATTAACTTCTATACTTGATCATGCCATGAGTGTCAGTGACGCAGAAAATCACCGACGAAGCCGTCAGGAATTCTGCATCCGATTGCACCGCCGTCTACGCCGTTCCAGCAGATTGGAATGGATATACTTAATCCTTTTCCGCCGTCAACGTCGGGAACCGCTGGATAATCGTCGTCATGGATTATATCATGCGGAACGCTGAAACAAAAGCCCTTCCTTCAGGGACTGCTGTGGAGGTCGCCAAGTTTTTCATATAATTCATCGTCCTTCGGAACTGCGCTCCCGAAGTTCTGATTACAGATCGCGGGCCATCGTTCATGGCTCGGCTGATGCAAGAGATCCTCCGTCTCAGCCACACCAACCACCAGTGAACCACAACGTACCATACTCAGACTAATTAGCTGACGGAAATCCTAAGAAAGACCATCGCCGACATGGTGTCGATGTAGGTTGACTTGGAACATAAGATGTGGGACGAAGTCCTGCCGTATGTCACGCTCACCTACAACACAGCGGTCCAAGATACCACTGGTGTTACACCATTCCAGCTGGTGCATGGTCGCGAGATGACCACTATACTTGACGCCTTGCTACCTCTCGAGCCAGCTGGCGACGAAAGCGACGACGCCCAGGTGGTTGCACAACAAGCAGACTAAGTCCAATAGCTCGCCCGAGTCCGAATTCAAGTCCAGGAACGTGTCGACGCTGTCCGCTACAACCTTCGTCGTCTAGACGTCTCACTTCCTGCCCGGAGACCGGGTGTGGGTGTGGACACCGATGCGACGTCGTGGCCTCAGCGACAAGCTTCTAAAGCGCTACTTTGGACAATGCAAGGTTCTTCGATGCTGGGGAGATCTCAAGGAACAAGTGGTGCCCGACGCAACGCACGCATCATCGCGACGCCAACCGCGACCCGAGGTGGTTCACGACGTTCGACTCAAGTGATTCTGAGCTCGATAGGATTGTGGACTTTATGTGTTCCAAATGGCTCTTTACTTTACCGTTCTTTCATTTGCATTGTGTTGTTTTGCGTTGCATCTGGGCAATGCACTTTCTAAAAGGGGAAGTAATGCCACTGGCGCAACTGGCGAGGTAGGCAGCGCGCCAGTGGCCGAGCCGCTATTGTGCTTGGCTCCCACGTAAAAACCCGGGGTTCGATGCCGAGCTGCAGGGGCACCTTTTTGTTGTTTTTGTAAATGTCGCGTTCTGGAAAATTCGAGAACCTTGTTGCTTATTTGAGGCAAGAATGTTCTACGCGCCGTACCTTCTACGCCGATTTTTCCAGAAGCCCACTCATGTACAGTGTGCTCAACTGTTAAACATAACGCGGGAGCGGTGGCCGAAACTGATATCAGAGCTGTCTAGCGATTAAATCAATGATGCGGCCGAGAATAAGGCGGCTCTTCTTGCGATTGTCGCCACTCCCTGATACAATTATCGCATGGCCTCCTCGTTTCTTTCTTTATCACCCAGGCTTTAAATGTTTACTTGTTTGTTTTGTTGTTTTTATTTTAGTCTCACTACGACATCTCAGTGACCTTGCAGTTTCTCTGATAAAAGCCACCTTCTTTAAACAACAAAAAACAAAATCCGAGAGCTACATTTTTTTCTTTTTTCGCCGAGTCACGCATTGGGGATTGTTTCGGAGAAGGGAGTGTAACTCCAGAAAACAACAGCGGCATAAGCTGCCAGAGTGAGCCGGCAGGTGACGCATGCAGTCTCTCTGGCCACCGCTTCCGCGTTATGTTTAACAGATGAGCACATTGTACATAAGTAACTCCGCTTGGCGAGCCGGGGTCAGTTTTTCCCGAGCGCTCGATCCTGCTGTACATACGTCAACGCCTGCGACGCTCAACCTTTCTCCATTTTGTTTTGGGCCCAAGTTCGCCCCATTAAACGTCCAGTTTCTCCAGTTATCATCCGCTTCATCATTTGTCGTTCGTGACAATATCATGTTGATGTTAGTCAACAAATAAATTTCAATACTTTTGTTTATAATATTAGACGTTAGAATATAGCGCACCCTCAATGGACCTTTTTTATTAAAAAGAACCGTCTGGGTATGTTGTATACGAACTGCTCATGCCTCTGCCCATCAAAACACAATGGCATCGTTTCGTTGTATCGGTTTTTATTGCTTTTGTATGGTCCTATTAGCAAGGCTTCGAAAATAGTCGACACAAAATGGCCGAATACGCGCAAAGATAGGAGCGCTGACAATGTTGGTCACGGGGGACGGTGCCCTTGGAAAATGGCAACATCGAGAAGCAAGGCCATGGGATAAGCATAAAGGATAAAGTTTATAAACAGAAGAAAACAATCTAGAACGCCTGTAAAGATAGATATATGCACGGAGAGGGTGTACGCATGGAGGGGGTGTACTCATGCGCAGAGGACTATATATATGCGCTTGGATGTTCAAAGAAAACTAAGTCTTTAGCTACAGGGTATACTAACCTAGAAAGACTGGAATTGTAATGGAATTTTAAAGCATCTGGAAAAGCCGGAAAATTGTCAAAAAAATCGTCAAGCAATAAGTCGGAAAAAAATGGCCGATGTGGATAGCGTAGTGATATGCAACGAGGTGGGAGAGAGTGGCCAAGGGTGGCATGAACTATTTTTAGGCTGAGTAACAGTTTTCGAAGGCATCGCTATAGGCTGGCTAAGCTACAAGCCGTTTCACTGTATTAAACGAAAACAGCCCGAACAATGGCTCTAACCTCATCCACATTTCTTCTTTTATGGTTGGGGAGTTTATTTGAAATATTCGGGAAAGCATGGGAAAGTAAGAAAATTCAAGGAAGCAATTTGATCGAAGCCCTGAGCTTGGAAACCACATATCATTCATGACTCTAGCTCTTTATTTTTACGTCCCCTTCTATTCTTTCGCATTATTACCTGTATTAAAAAGATAAATAAAACGCATCATGCACTACGCTCCCCTTCTGTTTCAGTGGGTATTTTATTTCGTTCAGCTCCGTAGAAATATTTCATTAATGCAAAAAGGGGCAGGCATAAGCAATATTGGTGAAAGTGCAGAAGGGGTTTCTGCATATTTTTCGTACGAGCTCCGAGCAAAAAGCTTGCGATGGCATGCTAGACTGTGCACAAAACAATCATGAAAAGGCCAAAGCAGCTTTGAGAATATAAATTGATTTACGGGGGTACCTTCTATGTTTAACGTAAAAATGATCATCTGGTTTTTTTCCTGCCATTATATTTGTTAATTTTGAGTTACTTTTTTCTTGATTTTGGTTTTGTTTCAGACGCAATCGCACGCGCGTGGAGTTTTTTAATCATAAATGATGCGGTCAGCATTTTTTTAAATTGAATAAGAAAGGTGGATATGCCTTTGATCGATGCCTAGCCAGAAAGGCGGACTCGTGAAGTATGAATAGCATTATTTAACATATCGACACACCTTTTATTGCCTTCTTTGTTACCTTCTTGATTCTTGCACCAAAAGATGAAATTGTGTTCGGTCAAAAGAGCGGATGATTGAATACCGGAGGTGTTATTCGGTCTACAAGCGCTGTTTTAAATTAAACAAAAATATTTTTTTTTGCCGTCGAAAGTTTTTTTATTTTTATACCTACGCTTTCTTAAAAAATCAATTACACCAACTATTTGCCTTCAAAATCTTACGAATACACGTGGCAGGTGACAAGGAAAAGGCATTGCCAGCTACTTTTATCTTTAAAGTCTATTGATAACTGGAACGTAAAATTTCTGATATAAATTTGTTGAGGAGACATTTAAAAGTAGTTTTGGAGATTGAAGAACGTATGGTTTTATAATGTATCCACTAAACTTACTGGAAAAAGTAACGCCACGTGACCTGACGACAGGTGACGTCACGTGGAACCATGATGTCACGGTGTGTACACCAGTGACAACGTTACTAGAAAACCTCACTTTTGGAACTCCCGCGGAAGGGGTACCCCTCTCGCTCACTTCAGACAGCCTCCCGTTGCTCGAAGCGCCATCCAGATTTTCGTTTACGAACTGTGCGTTTCATAGAGTACGGCGGAACGCCATCTGGACGCTGCGCTTCGAAACATGCGTATTCCATAGAATACGTTGCAGTTATCATAGCAGCCGTTCGGCGCGTCGAACGACAGGAGACGAGTCGTGGTGAGTGAGGGGGGGGGGTACTGCTCGTGCATGCAGCGTCTATGAGCAGTTCCGTAACTGAGCTAATCTAATAACGTTGACCAGTGATCAACATCTTTTAGAAGTACTGCCCACCACGTTATAACATCACGTGGTGTGGCATTAATTTCTCTGCTAAATCTAGTGGGAAAACTTTCCCCGCTACTCTTAGCAAGCTGGAGGACGGAAGCACAAACGGACGGATAAATATCTGGGATTAGAAAGTTTCGTAGGAATACCTGCCATGTTTTAAAATATCAAACAAATTGGGTTAGATGTTGAATATGAATACTTTCACGGCGGACGTTTAGTGTGCATTAA
This sequence comes from Ixodes ricinus, assembly GCA_037355805.1. Taxonomy (NCBI): domain Eukaryota; kingdom Metazoa; phylum Arthropoda; class Arachnida; order Ixodida; family Ixodidae; genus Ixodes; species Ixodes ricinus. The sequence continues at coordinate 12,922 of JAZHYW010006546.1, read as the reverse complement.
CATTGTGTTCCCTGTAAACAGTGTAGAGTAAAAATTTGACAGGCAGAGTTGAACTGCTTGGCTCGGATTGGGGTGTTAGGCGATGTCGTTCTTTAGTGATCAGTGATTACAAACATGCATGTTGGCATAATGCCCGTCGTAATCGAGTCTGACTGGAGTAGGTATTTATCTAATATTACTGGACTCAACGAATGTTACTTAACAAAAATTTAAATTTAGGATGCTTAAAAAAGAATAAGTTCGGCAAGCACTCTGATTTCGCCATCGCCCAGTTTAAATTGATCTTCGTTTCTCTAGATATTCAGGTCAAATGCATACTTGCGATGAGGTGCATTTCAACAGACGCCACATTGTGTCAGAAGTACCACATACAAAGTAGTTAGTTTTGATGGACTGAAAGGAACAACAGAAAAATAAATCGCGCTAATATGGTTGCGAGCCTTAAACTATATCGCGACGGTTTAGCCACGCTTATTTTTATCTCGTCCCTTCACGAAAAAAGGCAGATAATTCAAAGCTGATTATTCGCCACGCGCATAAAAACAGCTAAAACGGGAGGTAATTATCATCATCATCATTCATTATTCATTCATTTTTTTCTTGAGAGCCCAGGGTTATAGAACAAAAAATTTGAACACATAAAAAAAGACAAGAAAAAGTGATCGTTAGAACACCTCCCAGATAAGAAATCCGTAGTGGGAAATTTTCTGCGTCAATAAAAAAGGCTCGCGTAGTGCGTAGTTTAGACGCGAATGCTGCGTCATGCATTTGGCTGGAACCACTTTTTTCAAACACCGAGAGAACACAAGTTCCCGCCGAACACTCGTGCAGCGCTAGTCGACAATCTGTGCCCCGCGAGAGTCCTCTTTAGTTGCGAAGAAAACTCCACCACTCAGACTTCGTAATCGTGGAGGTGTGGTTGAAACTCAAGACAGGTACGCTCTAAAGTTGGACGTTCGGCGAGCAAGGCGGCGAGATTGCCGAACGCCGCGATTGACCTGCAGCGTTGTGCTGCGATTGGCCATCTTTTTTTATGCGTGATTGGTTTAGCCGGTAACGGCAAACTCACAAAGACGACGAGCGCCGTGACGGTGCACGTTTTGGCGCTGATTCATTGGCTCCATTGTATCGTCGCTTTGGCTGCGGGTGGACTTAATGTAAAACGTAGTGTAAAAATTAGATGGTTAGACTGGTTTGCTATGAGGGAAAACAAGTAACATAGACACGAGTAATAGGGTAAAGAGAAAGAGTGGAGTGGAAGAGGAAGGCGGAAAGGGGACAGAATAGGACGGCATAAGAGAATGGCTACAATTCAATGTCACAGACTGCTCTGGTGGTATCGGATGTTCAGTTTTTTGTTTTGTTTTTCATTGTGCTCCTAGGTGATATTCAGAAATAAAATTTGGGAAATTTTTCGTATACAATTTAGGGCTGCGTTGAGTTTCTGTTGATTGTTGTTCCGTAGGTCAGTACTTAATTTCTTGAGTTTCAATATATTAACCATCTACAGAGTCAATTTTACTTCTGATGTCCTACCCCGTTTTATTCCGATGTAAATATCTCAACATTAGCTAGGCGCGGAGCAGTGACAGAGCAAGTGGCCGTGTTTGAAACTCAGTAAAATACGGAACCACTGTTGGTGATGATTTGCTAACGACGCGCAATGGCTAATCATCGAGGCATTCTTCGCTTTACGGTCAGTACTCGATTGTTCATATAGGGTGACACTCAGTTCGCAGCGGATCGGAAGTTTTAACGACGTAATCGGTACCGATTACGTTTTTTCGTTCTGAACCTGATGGACATAACAGCAGAGAACAACCAACCACAAAGCTTGCTCAACGACCTGGTATGGGCGGGAAATCTCATCAACTGCGTTCGCTTCATTGACTGGTGTCAGTTGACGGACGTCTCAATTAACCACGGCATCTCGAAAGCCAACGCGATTTCGAAAGAGCGAGTTTCGGGTATTCTGGTGAAGGCTTAGAGGGACGGAGAGGGACGGAGATGGGCTGCTCACTAATTGATGGTTTGCGCGACGCGGAAGCAGACGCTGAAAGGGCCAGAATAATGGCTTGGACTCTCTCAGTCGCTTTAAGTACGGACGTGCAGAACGTTTTCTTTATTTAATCGAGCACAGATGAACTCTTTTATTTTTTAGCCCAGTTTAAGGATCCTTAAATAAAGGAGCATCTTTAACATTTACTAAGCGCCATATTTATATTTGGGGAATATTGGCTTCTGCAAGCTCTTCTCGTCGACTTACAACGTAATATCTTCACTTTTGTCTAGGTTTAACAAAACAAAATATTAGAATCGAATGCAAGCTCTCGAGACTCCCTGAAAAAAAAAAAAAAGGCTGTACAGAGGAATAATATGTTTCGTTTGTTTTCAACTTGCGCTCATAAAAAACGAAGCTGAGACCGCTCGTACAACCAGCTCCACGCATAAAGTTATCGCTCTTTCCGAGAGATGGCGCCAGCGGACGGTCACTAGAGAAAAAATCGCGGGAAACGGAAGCATGGGAGCGGCGCCCGGTTTATAGTGCGAGTTATTTGTTCCTTCATTTTATGCTTTGTTTTGACGTCTTCATTGGTGTAATTCAGGATTGATTGTGTCCTCAAGAACATTTTCTAACAAAATTCAATTCGGCAATTTGATTTTCTTATTTCCTTCATAACTAATGTAGCAAAAGGTGTGTTTATATCGGTTTTTTAGGACCTCTACTTGAATAATTGTTTTCAAATTATTAACTGCAAGCTTTTAGCTTTTTTCTTTTCTTAAAGACATTTGGTAGCTTTAATGGCAGCTATCTAGTCAAGTATTCAAAAGTCGAAAGGTCAAAATAAAAGACAAATGAGACCGTTAATTGTTTAAAGTAGACCTAAATATATTGCCACAACGACACCAACATTAGCACATGTCGGTTTTAATTCTTTATTACACTTTTAGACAACTCTAATATTTTTATTATAGCTGTTTGTTTTCGTTTTTATCGTCGTCGTATCTCATTTTTATTCGAACGCTTGATTTATCTGCCCTTTCAAGCTACTGATAATCGTGAATGTCGTTTAGACGGGTGATATACTTCTTGATATCAATGAAGTTTGAAACTCATAGTTAAGTACCGAGATTGTTAAACGAAAATTTCTTTTACGAACACTTGGGTGGCCGAGTATATAACATCCTACGTGACATGGTGCATCATATCTGCAACATGTGATGAAAAACAAAAATACCGCTTGCTCAAGTAAGATGCAGCATGAGTGCGAAATTACGAGACTTGTGTTGAACAGCATCATCTAAATAAAAGTCAGTTTTTTTGTGTGTTTTTTTGCGAACTAAAATTTTAGAGGTTGTTCAGAATCTCTGGTTCTTGTTCTTTCATATAGCAGGCTAAAGCATACAGGAAACGACTGCGATAGTTTAACTCCCATCAGGCGACTGTTGAATTCAGAATGTATTGTTTTTTTTTCACGGATACTCAAATATAAAGGAACCGCTAATGGGTAAAATAAGTCAAACTAAGAAACTAGGTAGAATGAGAAGTTATTTAATATGTATATATCGTTCACGTGTGTTTGTTTCTTTATTTAGACCAGAAGTCTGGTAGGCTGGAGCAAAAGGCGACCAAAGCCGCCTGACAAGGCTCCAGTCCCCTTTACAGCGCTACAGCAGCAGAGAAACAATAGACATAATTACATACATGCATCGAATGGTGTACTTATAACATTTGCTTAATGTCAAACTAAAAATGAATATATATATTATATATATAGACATCTGAACATAAAGTGGGATGATATATATGCTATAAATCATACAAAACAAAGGGAAAACGAAAAGAAGAAGGAAGGATGTGAAGGATGAGGATGGGAGGCGTATTATTGCTGAGGACCTATTATGCATAGCCTTATTTTGTTTTTGGAATTTCGAGGCGATTCACAGTTATTAATAATGGCTACCGTTTCTGGGAATCTATTCAAAAATTCAGGAATTATGTAACTCAAATGTTGAGACCCATAATCTGTGCGAATCGTTTCTTGAACATATTTTTCATGACGTAAGTTATAGGTTGTGGTTTTCTGCGGGTAAATTTCTAGAAATAAAGACTCGCTGTTTTTAAATTCTGTGTAAATTTCTAGAGCCACTCTCAAGTAGTAATGTTGTTGGATGGAAAGAATATTGAGTTTCAGAAAAGAAGCAGCAGTATGGGCATAACTATCTAGATTATCCATGCACCGGATAGGTTTGTTCTGTAGGAATAGTAACTTGTCAAAGTTAGTTGCTGTTGTTGTTCCCCAAATTAATAAACAGTAGTTAATATGGGAGTGCAACAATGCATAATATAACTGACGTTTTAACCAACAAGGCAGGAGTAGCCTAACTCTACGCAAAATGGCGATAGATTGGAAAATCTTTGAACTAAAGTGTTCCACATGTTGAGACCAAGTTAAACTCTCTTCGCACGAAATACCAAGAAATTTATGCGACGTAACGTTCTCTATAATTGTATTTTCTAACTTTACGTTTATTTGATAGTTAATAGGTTTATTTTTAGGCTTAAAATATTATATTTAGTCTTGCCAGTGTTCAACTGAAGTTTGTTGGACTGTAACCATAGTGATAAATTATTTAACCACTCATTTGACATAGTTTGTAGCTTCATTAGGTTTGAATCAGAAAAAAATACATTCGTGTCATCTGCGTACAAAATCATATCTGGTGCATGCGGCAGATTTACAATGTCATTTATAGAAATAACAATGGACCAATAGATTCTTGTGGTACACCGCAAGTAATTGTTTCAAGCTGAGAACGCATGTCATTTATGAACGTATATTGAGAACGTGACAATAAGTAACTACAAATCAATGCCAATGCAGTGCCTCTCATTCCATAGATTGGCAATTTTGTTAACAGAATATCGTGCTTTATGGAATCAAATGCCTTGCTAAAATCTAAACAAATTCCCACTGTGAAAAGCTTATTTTCTGTATTGTTAATAATTTTATTTTTTACATGCAACAAAGCCAATTCCGTTGATTTGTTCTTTTGAAACCCATATTGTTGACTTGCAATTAAATTATTTCCATTAAGAAAGTGGGTGAGTCTCGTGAATATAAGCCCCTCCAAAAGTTTAGAAAACAGGTAAAACCGATATGGGTCGGAAATTACTGAGGTTGTTTAGCGCGCCACCTTTGTGCAAAACGCAAACCCTGGTTATTTTCATTCTGGCTGGAAAAATGTCCTTGCTTAAAATGGCGTTCAATATATAGGCAAGTGGTGCTGATATTGAATGAGACACAGCTTTAATTGATTCGGCTTTTAGCTCATCCTCGCCAGCTGCAGTACTGTTAGACAAGCTGTTAAGCATAGAAACAAAATTTCGGCCTCGCTTGTAGGGGACAAGAAGAGAGAACTTTGATGTATCTGCCGAGACGTACGCTTCCGCTATTTCGACGGTCACGGAAGACGGTGATGCACCTGAGGCTACAAAATGAGAGTTGAACTTATTCGCCAGCGATTTACCAGAGAACAAAACGCCGCCAATTGTTATTTCTTCTGGTAGAGTCTTTCCTACTTTTGATTTAATGCTAGCTACTGCATCCCACATTTTCTTTGGATCACTCTTAATGCGCATAAATTTACGCTTGTAGTATTCTTGTCGAGCTTTTTTATGTCGGAGTTCACTTTATTCACATAGTGTTCTATAGTTTAACACATGTGTTTTATTGTTTCAGCTATTGTTAGGCTTCACTTTGCAATAATCTTTTCTTAGAATAAATAAATAAGAAATAAATCAGAAATCAGTCCAATGAATAGGTTACTGGCAAAAAAAAACCTTAGGTTTTTGCATGTAGACTGCTATGATCTTGCTTTTGCGGACCCAATATTTTGCGAATGTTGCGAAGCCTGACTTTCGGGAATTTTTCGAGGGCACAACATTTGGCGACTAGGATGTGCATGCAATAAAAACGTTACCATGCTGTGAAATGTTCGCCGGATAATGTTTGACCGTATTAAGTCGTACGTTTTGCGATAATTAAGTCACTCACATTCTCTCCCTCATCGTTCAAGTGCTTATTTTGTTGTAGTGAAACGTGATATGCGTCTTCTGACTACCGCAGCGGTGTCATGTAGTAACATTTTATAGGTGTATAGCCTTCACAAGCTTGATGTAGTTTTACAATATGTTGACAGTTATAGACCCGATGCAATTATCGCATCTAAAACTACCACCGGAGAAAACGATTTTGCATGTTGCCGAAGTAACCTTAATTTGATGAATATTTTAGACACCTTACCAATTACCAGCGTGAAGTCACATCACATTAAATTCGTAGTTGATTTAAAATACAGCTGTATCCACCCTCGCCAGGGTTTGAATTATAAATTTCGAATGGAAATTAAAAAAATTCAGAGAACCTTAAAATGTATTGACTTAAATGAATTTACTCGTTGCATAAAATTTGACTTACGTACCAACCATTCTTTTTCGCAACTTCCCAAAAAGGACATTGACTGGTCCCGTGCATAATCCTGGCACCATCTGGTTTTTGCCAGAATTACGTTTTCTGCGTCACAGGTGGTACATACTTTATTTCATGAATACTTAATTGTTTTCTCAAAATCTCTGCTATCTTAATTTTAAAGATGTGGTGAGCTTACATGCGTTTCAGGGAAACCCGTAAATTTGAATTCCATTATTTCCTTCTGTCCTTGCATAAATCAATTATAATAAATTTTCCATGCGATTTCTCGTTCAGTTACACCAGAGAAGGCATGTACACTGTAGAATAAATAGTAAAACCTGTTCGGCTTATAAGCGCATTACAAGCATTCAGCTGAACACCATCCCTTTACTTTTAACAAGACATAATACAAGAATCAATTCAATTATTTGTAGTCACTTAAACAAAGACACGGCCTTTGAAAGAGTACGCCTTCTAAGTCTCTATAGTATCTACGCTGCACATCACAGATTCAGAATACTCAATAACGGTGAATTCTGCCAGGCAATGCTTTGACTAAAAAGATGCCGGGGGCGCAAAAGGTAAAAGCGAGTAAAGGAACTGTCAGCGACAGACGTATCTGTTCAGCGAGAATGGTTTTTGGCGGAAAGCGGAAGTAGAGCTCTCCCAGCAGGATTGACGAAAGGTGGGTGAGAATTGCTTTCAACTGAATGCAAGGAACGTTGCACTGTCGCCAGAAGAGCGAGCTAAGTTGGTGTCAATACAACTGCGGACGACACTGACGTGTTGGATGTTCGTCTTGCAGAGCAATTCGCAGCTGTCTTCCATCCAGTGCTTGCCGGAGGCGCCGGACGGAAAATAGGGAAGCAGTGGGGAGCCGTGTTTTGTGGGATCTGCTTGAGTGGTCGAACAATCCGGGGGTGAGAAGAGAAATGGGTCGCGAAAGCTTAGAAGCTTGTAAATTCGTATCCTATAAACTTTCAAGAGTCACAAAGCGAAAGTTTGCCGCAGCCAAAAATAGGTGAGGGATACCGAGGGCAATCAAACGGCTGTAGAATTTTCAGCCTTGAAAAACCCGATACCATGGTTAGCACAAAATTGATCAACGTCTCACTTTAAAACATACGTGTGTTTGTTTTCATGTTACTCCTGTTTTCGGTGGCCACAGTGGTAAAACGCTACCGGAGTGTTTTTTTTTACTTATTGCAAACAATTATGCGTAAAACAAGCGTATTTTTCGGTACAAGAAAACATGCTTACTCTCATGAAGTCGGAAAGTTTTAAATGCAAGCCGCTTTCTTCACGTAACCAATCAAATGAAAGTTTTTGAAGTATCTCACATCATTAGAACACATTCTAAATAGTACTTGTTTGGAAGCATAAAACAATAGATTTGAGACGAGTGCTTACAAGTAAGCAAATGTGAAACGACAGCTCTGCCGCCTGTGCGTCCAATACGAATGTTTTTACCAAGCAACTGCTCTACGAAACGTAGATAAACTAGACGTAATATCTGGTATCATTCATAAGTAAGCCTCTACTAACGGAAGCATGTTTGGTATAAACTCCACATGTTTATGTAGCTCACTTCAGCCATAAACAAATTTTCACTGCTTTGAGTCAGGACTTTGAAGGATGTTTACCAAGTTGAAACTCCCAAAAGGAAACATTTGAGTACCATCCGCCCTAAAAATATTTTTTGTTATGGCGAATTAAACTGCCTACTTCACATCGAATCAGGTGAAGTGGTGCGGACATCCACAGTCGGTACTCTGGCGCGCGATGGCGTTTATTTTGCCGCAAAAGAAGATCACCAGCAGTCTGGGACGTGTCTTCTCCCAGATTTTTCCTCAATGCTCTCACTTGTTTTATTTTTGAGGCAGGCCATTTGTGCGGCTGAACTTCAAAGCTAAAAAAGTGGCATGTTTCTGTAGTTAGAGTGATGTATATTTTCAACGCCGAAACAACCCGCTTTTGCGAAAATTTGCTCGCGGCAGAGCAGGAGCATGGGTATGTTGTTTTGAGCTTTATACTTTGTGTTCGTTGTAAAGGTTTCGCCAACTTTCTTCGCAGCATTTCCAAGCTTTGGCATAGCTCAAAAATTGGCGCATCTTTACAAAGAGCAATTTTGTAGAGTGGGAAACGCGAGTTACGCGCTGTTTTTGAAGGAGCGGATCCACCACGTTCTAAAGCCGAAAACAAGAAAAAATACAATGAAAGCAATCAAACTTCCAGTCACACTTTTCCTGCAGGTGCATAGTGTTGTCAGTTGAAACATTTTCTAGTTTTTTCTCTAGGCTGTAAGAATGTTCTATAGTCATAACAGGTAAATTTTAATGGCTCCCGAGTAACGCAAACATCACACACCAAGCTGAAGCTCACGATTGTGTTTAGTTTACTAGTTTCTCGGAAGCAACGCATTGTTTGGCTATTCAGCCGCAATTGCAGGAAGTAATATATTGGAACCCCGCTACAAAGCCTTGCACCATATATAAAGTATTCTTTATTTTGGCCTTCACTTTCAAAACTTGGAGTACATTGAACTCACGCGGGGAGATAAAAACGCTTCATTCGCTACAATCTTGGGTGTTTGGGGTCTTATTTTTTTTTGTCAGCTTCCTACTTTTTGGCAAGACACTTTGAGTCAGTTCAGTTCACGCGAAAGAAACATAAGCCACACCCTTTGTTTCTTCTTGCGAAGTTTATTCAGACCACTTTTTTGTGGGGTGGGGGGTGCAAAGTTATGATAAAACGATCATAAAACCTTTGTGTTGAAAAGTATACAAATAAAACATGCACGCTTTCCTGAAAAATAAAGCGCGTAAATACGATGGTTTTAAACAATGATACCTATGAACAGCGTGCAGTGAAATGAGGGTCAAGGAATTTTTCAGCTGCTATTCTGTGTAGTTTTTTATGCTACGTAATTTTGATCTTGTATAATTTTGATCTTGTTCCCTCTTAGAAAGCTTGCTGCCTTAGGACTGCATCTTTGAATAAAAATTAACTGTTAGGCGCGTTGCAAACTCTTTAGAGGCAAATATTCGTAGAAATTAGCTGTTATTAGGCCTATACTTTAAGAACTAAATAATATAGGATGTTTTTATGCTAAACAATATTTTTATGCCAAATATGTATTTTTTTAACAAATTTAATTTTTTGTGCAAAACGGAATAATATTTCGGAAAGATTTTATTTAGAACAAGCAGTTTATGTGTCCTAATCACTTAACACCGCTCCAACTATACGAACGTCCTGAAATATACGTTTGATAGTAGGCTCGTTTTCCGGCGCCTGATATGTACAAAACACCTTATCTTTCTCAATTATATTGAGACAACATTAAAACAAAAGTGATGCTTTGTACCAGCCTTACCTTGTCGCCTAAAATAGGGTAATTATTACAAATACCCGATATGTATATATATATATATATATATATATATATATATATTTAAATATCCACCTCTTTTTGCACTCCACATTTTCCCCACAGGTTGCAAAATTTACATACCGGCGAGAGAGGGGCACGCAGAAGACAAAAACGTTCTAATAACGTCTGATTGGAGAGAACTGCAGGCAGGAGAGGACAAATTAGAAAAAGGTTAACCGAGAAAATAGAAATAGCCATTCCAATGGGGTTTGTGTAAGAAGGCCTGAAATCAAGACACATTCCAGACGATAGAGACGCTAAAGAACAAAGACCATTTGAGCTTGCTCAAAAAATTCATCTTCAAGTTGCAACAGAAAGTCGCGACTCGAACATTGCAAATGCCGATTAGGCAAACAAAGTAATTTTGACGTTTATTTTCCGACAATGCCGATGTGTTAATTAATCCTCATGATATTAGACGGCCTTGACAGAGACAATGAAGCAACTCGTTAAAAAGCAGAGCTGTCCTGTGCCCATTCCAGCCAGCGAAAAGGACCGGCAAGCTATTGAGGCCATTTGAGGGTTTTCGTATGGTATCTGAAGATAGAAGGCGAATGAAGGAACAGTTAGTAATTACTAAGAATTTGTTGTTACAATCGATGCCTTTTTCGATTCAAGGTATTGCAAAACGGCATTTAGGTAGCAGCATATTCGGTGATATTGTATGGAGGAGCTATTTTGTCACGACACGAAAGTTGTGAGGCGCCAGAAGTTAAATTTTCAACCTGCTGTCCACATGTGAACGAAGCTCAGAAAAGGTGCGGGGAGGTGGTTAATAAACTTTTCATGTTTTTAAACCGATCATGTACTACACCGGCACAACATGGGTGTCATCTTACCGACACCGCACGCGTGTCGAACAGATGACCTACGGACCTATACTAGACCTACGCATTCTTCGTAAGTCTAGTATACATTATTTTTTGTTTTATTCTTCTCATTTATATCACGCAGCACACATGACACCCCTTCGATTGACGTATAATCATTTAGAACAGATACGTGATCATGTTAGCCCCGATATTTGTTTTATGAAGAGCTTAACTTTAGAAAGTGTGTTGCGCTACCATATGTTTTGTCCTAACTTTCCATTTTTTATCTTCTCCGAACAATTATATACTTTTCCCTGACATTGGTAAGTGCACCTCTAAGGAGGCATCAAGCTGTTTGTCGACCACTGAAATAAATAAATAAAGCAACAAATAACTAGCTTTAAATCATTGTCTTTCCTCAATGATGCATTCTACATTTAAAAAAAACAATTTTCTGCCAACATTGTAATTAAAAAGTTATTTTTTGATGTTGACTTAATTTTACGTTTTTGCATGTATTCTTTATAAAACATTTGCGAGATAAACTTGTTATGATTCAGGCTATAAGCAGTCCAGGCTTCATGCCATAGAAACTCCTAACCTGGCACCAGCTTTTAATCCTAGGAGCCTTACTTGGGGTGTAATACGGTTTCGTTCAAAAGGCCTTATAGTTCGTTCTAAATTACTTTTATTTAACGTTTCTTTGGCTTTACTCTGGCTCGCCACATAATTGCCAAGGTATCAGACTCGAGAAAAAGATGTCACGTATATGAACCGGGTGACCGTCAGTGAAGCCTAAAAATCTGGCACTGGTTCGGCAATTCAAGGCCAACGTTCTCACATAAAACGAAACAACCAAAAGTGAAACCCAACTCTGGCACGTGTTTGGCGACTTGGATCGAAAGAAGCCATTTGACAGTCAAAACTATACCAACAGTGAAGCCTACGTTTGGCACTTGTTAGGTGAACTAGGGTCAAGGCCTACCTAAACTTTGGCCAAAGAAGGTGAAGTAATTAATTATAAACAATCTTGATAAAGTCGATTTCTACAAATACGCTCGAACAAATTCGTAATAGGTTACATAAAACAGCGTACCTCGCTTGGCTGAAATCATAATTCAGTTAATCAAATAAAAAGCGTACTTTTATATAAACTCTTTTCTACGATTTGCAACAAGAAGGATCATTTTTAAGAACTTGAAAATGACTGTCCTCAATACAATATTATTAATAGTCGTCGACGTGCTCCTATTCCGAGTAGGACAATAGGAATCCCAAATGCCGAAATTAGGTTTCCCGGCTTGTTGCTACGTTGCCCCGTGGCGCGAGAGACAAAGGTACTACCTAATGATTTATTTATATTACGCCTCACCTCAACATATGTAATGTTACTATTTGATGTAATGCCTGCGGTTGAAACACGCAGCACCATCAAAAACAGTGGACAATAAAAATAAAAGAGGTATGGGGCCATCGGACTCTCGACACTGACAGGTTTGACCTTTTGGTCGCCTCGGGATGTGTGGAATAAAGTCAATATTGACAAAGGGTGGAGACGAAGACTTCAGCGGACTCTTCGAGAATCTGCGGCGTAGGCTTAGCGCAAGCCAGATCGATTCGTAAAAATAACCTTTTATCAAAACCGTCTTATGATCTGAAAGAATACCCAACCTTACGACATGTGTTTCAATGTTTATGTCTCGCACTCAAGTCTTGATGCACTATCGTTGCGGGAACACTCTCAAGTATACGTACGTGACCTGTCTATAGCAAAAGAAACCGATCGTAATGTCTTCTTCCTTTCAAAGACCGGTTGTTTGCCTTGACATCTAGAACAACTTCTATTGCAGACTTCAGTCGCAGCTATCCTTTTACTTGCTTTTTCAGGACTTCATTGATCGCTATTTCACCACCTCACCCTTTCGTGTTCCTTCTTTCTCTAACACTCTGCTTCTACTCTGCTTAATATACCTCGCGTTTTGGAAAAACGAAAAAGTGAATATATGTTAGGAACTTAATATTACTGTTATTTTTAAGTTCGTTTTTAGATTCTTAGAATAAATATAAAATGGGATTAAATGCCAAACTATCCAAGTGTGTCTGTAACAGATTAGCGAAGCATTGATCGGTCCCTTTGGAATTTTCCACGTGCAACCATAATCTTAACTTCACTGCGCCTCCTCCGCAATAAGTCTCCGTCA
>JAZHYW010006545.1:0-74536 GCA_037355805.1 Ixodes ricinus | reverse complement strand
ATGGAACCCAAATTCAAGAGCTCTTTTCTTTGCTTCAACATGACATAGATAGCAGGAAAACCCCAAAGAAATCAATATCTTGTAGGAAAACGTAAGAAAACATATTTTTAAACTGATTTAAACGATAACCAAAAACAACCTGGCTGTTGGTTATGAAGGTGCAATAGAATTTCGTGACGGCATCGGCCTCCGATGGCAGCGCCACAATATGGGAAGTTCGCTCACTAGTATAGATTACCTTGGCCAGAACGTAACTCCAAAGGTTTGGCGAAGAAAGCCGAAGCATAGTTGACAACCTTGGATTCACTCAGCCAGCCAATCGCATCCACTTATCCTTTGACGTCAGTGACGTCAGGGGCTGATGAACTATATTTGAACTATGGCGCGCGCTGCTTTGAACGTCGTTCTCGCCGAGGGACGCCGGCCTCTTTAAGTGACCCGGGTTTACGTCACAGAGCTGTGCCGGTACACGAGTTTGTGCGTGGTAGTTTCTGTGTGACAATTTAGCGATCGTCTCGCCGTTCAACTTGATCGCCGTCGATGTGCTAAGTGTACCCGCCGGGACGATTGGGTAAGCCTCGTGTGACGAGGCCGACAAAAGCAGTTCCGAACGCTTCTTTTTATTCATTTTGTGTTCGCCATCTAGACAAGTCGTGTTGCAAAATCGTGGCGATGCGGGCATTTTTTCTTGGTAGTTTTTGTGTGACGATGTGAGAATTGTATGGGCGTGTTCTCTGTGCTCTGTGCCTTCGCTTGAAAAATCGCGTCCCGTTGAAATTTGAGCAAGCTTCCTTTAAGCCGATGCGTTACCTTCGTTTGTTTAGGGTTCGCCCTTTTGAGAAGAAATGTTGCAAAATCATGGTGGTGTAAAGTTTATTCGCGGTGACTTGACAATGCTGCATTCACACCACTATCGATACGATACGCTGTGTGAAATACTCGAGTGATTCCACCGCCGTGATGCTTCACCGAACTCGGCCTGCTTCCCTGCTCACTTTAATAAATAAAGTATGCCAACTGGTATGTTGCCTTCAGAGCGGTACATATTTACCCATGAAGTTGGCGTCCTCGCTGAGTCTGGTCATTGTGAACAGTTGGTAGAAAATCAGGTAAGCTTGTCCTACCAATGTCACACAAGATCCTGCCGTTATACCTATAGACAACATAAGGTAGGAAATCTACGAGCATCTCGCCTCGTGCGAGATAACTAAGATACCTTTGCCGCGTCGCGACAATGTCGTCCCGTTCAAAAAGCAGCGAGCTCGCACCCGAAACCGACGTTGCCGATGTCTCCATATCAGCAAAGTCGCTGAGCAGACGACGCACTACGTGTTGTCATAGCGCGCACGACTCCGACGGCTCCACAAGCTCCCGGTGATATGTTACAGCCCTCGGGCACTCCGACTAAGCCAGGTAGTAACGCCTTGACGCCACCAAGTGTCAAGGCTCATAACTACGGTACCCTTGGCGCTAGAAAGGCCGATGACGTCGCAGGCAAGTCGCGGGTGCGATGCATATCCCGAAACGCACCGCTCTCTTCGACGGCTGATTTTGAAGCGCTCGCCAGAATCTAGCATTTGAAGAAAAAATACATTCATTTGTTTAAAATACAAGCGTGAAATTGACATTAGCAAATATATGTGATCATGTTTAACTTTTTATGAACGTTAGAGGTATATTTTAAGTTTCGATTCAGTACCGCTTTAAACACTCTAGGTGTAGAACCACCTAAAGGTGTTTAAGCAGCCCATCCTTATTGTTTTCTTGCGCATCTGTAGTTATTTACAAATGATCGGCGTGATTTAAAAACGCTTTTAAGTACCTCTACATTAAAAGTCATATAATTTTTCTGTTAAATTAAGCCAAAAGTACACTAGTCGGAAAGAATCCGATGCCAATCGATACTAAGATACTATTTGCTTTTGTTTTGTTTCTTGCATTTTCTTAATAATTTAAAGCGTTATATGTAATTTTACATCATCACAACTTTTCCGTGAAATTAGTACTCAGCTATATTTTCTTTTAAGCGTATACGTTTAATCGCTCCGTTATCCTGCTTTGATTTTATTCGGACAAGTTTAATCTCACATGAGAGATCGCTACAAAGTTTTCCGAGACAAAAGACAGTTGCTGTCAAACTGTGTGTGCTTGCCATAATTTGTTTTGACAACGCGAAGTATAAAGTTAGGTCCCAAGAATTGGAGGCCTGTCGCTTTGTTTCAGACGATAGCCCATGGATAGTTGCCTTGACATTTCGTTTATTTTTTCAGCTTGTTGTTCAGTGAGTTTGAAGCGCTCTTTTTTATTCCGAGAGTATAATTTCTGCAAAATAAATAATAAAAGCCTCCTGCTTTTCTTGAGTGAAACACGTCTTGGTTATTCTACAGGGATACTTTTATTTTGTTATAAACTCTAAATATATTTTAAACATGAAGACATTTTGGGGGCTTAATGGCATTTCAGCGGCACGTTTTAAAGTATAGGTGAAATATGGCGTGAGGTCAACATGTTGTACATTTCTAGACATTCATTATTTACTTTGCTGTAAAGACAAGGTACGCCATAAATAACATGAACTAGTGTAACAATATCAAAGCAGAATCAGCAAAGTCATATTATCAATAATGTTCCGTCATAAAGAAAGGAAAACGAATGTTTTGCTTTCGTATGCAATAAGCGTTTGCAGATACAGAATATATTTTATAAAACGTAGATCAAGTTACCCAATTATCCTCGATAGTATAGGAATATACGTGAAGATATACAAATTATTAATTTTCTTAAATTACTTTGACTACAGGGCGGCAATAACGAATGTTCACATTTAAAAACATTTTGCTGAATAATTAATTGTTTAGATATAATAAGTTGTAGTTTGTTTAGATAGTTTAGACTGTTGGTTAGATTAAAAAGAAATGCCCAGGGCAGTCCATATTGCTGTTGTTTCGAGGATAGCGTTTAAGTTCTAAATATTACCATGAACACGTATATCAGCCAACTTGCATGATAATCGTAAACCTCGACATAACCAGGCTAACTCACTTCTTTCGCGCTGAAAAATAAATGCAATCAGTAGATGCAATTAATAATATGAATGAAATCATTTCTCACGCACCAGTCGAGGTTTTATTTTCTTGACTCAAACCAATTGATATTAGTGGTATATGAAGGCCCCGCACGCTCGGTAAACTTCCCTAAAATAAGCCTCTAACGGCGGTTATTTTCAAAAGCCTACTTCAAAAGACGTCTTTATTGCAGGATTAAAATGAAAACAAATCAGATCACTCGGGCAGAAGAGGTGTCTGTATATTTTGATAAGACGTCAATTGATTGGGAGGAAAGCGCCGCCGAACTGTGAACCTCAAACATTAGTAAGGCCACCTCCTCGAAACCCCTTAAAGCTAGGATGAGGTGTGGGCATGCTCAATGCCCGTTGGTCTTGTAATTCGCCGGCCTAATTGGAGCAATAATTGGAACAAGAATAACTTCCTATCTAGCGTACTCCTCTTCTCGCAGATGTGTGCCGGATTTGAGGCTATTCGCTGTTGGAACTACCAACGACGGTGAACTGTTGCTCAACCATAAAACCACACTAGTATTTTCTGCACAAAGCCTGCCATTGCTCTCAACTCGAATAATGTGTGTACCCAATTATGTTTTCAGCTGGTATAAATATTTCGTTGAACTAAAAATAAATCTTGGCGACACCAAGATTGCACTTTAACACGCGTGCATGAAAGTGGAAACAAGTGACGATTATAAATTTAAAGCTTATTGGTGACTTTCCCAATGCACGCCGCCTGTGGTCACTGATAACGTAAGAAGCGCAGGGTGTAGCTAAGTATTTTGACGCTTGATATGCTTCGTGATTGGCTCTTGGGAATTCCTGTTCGGCTGATACACCAATCTCATTGGCTGTGGACAAATCAAAATATGCCGTCTTTGCGCCACGCCCTACTTTTTTTTAATTGTCATTTCTATAGCCATCAAAGAATTGAAATATTGTGGCTATCATTATTACGTATTTTAGAACGTGCACTTCGCGACCAAGTTAGCGCGAACGCGACAACGCGTGCGTCTTTGCATTTCACCTCTAAAAGCCTTTGGCGGGCAGCAACTTTAACTGTTGGCTTGGAGCCTCAAATTTACAATGGCTACGGATCGAAAACAGAAACTGTTGCGTTTGATCTTAATTTCATTCTGAAGCTTGCTTGCGATTTCCAGTCACTTAATCTGAATCTGCAATATCGGTTCCGCTTTATATTATTTCGCAATTACTGCTACGTTGTCAATGTAACTTCTGCTTCTATTCAAACTTAGGAGACTTCTACGTTGTATCTGTACCCTGTATTGAGCTAGAGAAACAAAATCAAGGTTTCCGTTCTCTTGCGCACGAAAGTCGGAGTTTCTGGGACCCTTGTTCGGTATCAAATGCTCCCAAGAGAAACGACGCTCACAGGAACGTATTATCTCAACAACAGTAATTAAACATATAAATAAAAGTAAAAAAAGTGCCAGTACAATACCCAGCTGAGAGTGGGGCACGTGACGAGCCCTTGTTCAGATCCTCCGGAGGTTCAAGCGGCGGGGAACGCGGTAATCCCTCGGTGCCGAGCGATCGCTAGTTCGCTCGAGTGCTCGGTCGCCTAAATCCCCCATCAAGAGACACAGTGGGTGAGATCCGAAGGAGAAGGGAACGCAAATCTGGTAGCTATCTGTACGCATTTGATCAGAGCACTTGTATATCTATTGAAAAAATGTGGCACAGCAAGCATGAACAGGTTATAGTCAGATGTTCCTGTTCTACATACAAAACAACAACTACAGTCATTGTTGGCTTGGAAACGTGGGATTTGGCTTGTTATTTCAATGTATTCTGCTTCGGGATTTTCTCATCGGTGTTTCTATGAAATAATGCCATAATCCCATTGGCGGTGGAGCGATGATAAGACGTTCAACGACTCGCCAAGCATCACGTGTTTTTTTTTTCAATGTTTATTTTATCATTTTATGATCTCGCGATGCCACGGCGAATGTTTGGCGGCGGCCGCTGAAACGAGATGAAATGTTCTGTTCAAGGTGCGGGACTATTGTATATATGAACTATGATGTAGATAAAAGTTGTTAGCTGGGTTTTAGATGTGTTGTTGTCCCGTCAGTTTATTTTTGTCGTCCCCGGTTTTTAACTAGATGTCTATAATGTAGAGTCAAATTGTGTTGTTTTTTTCGGTCTACCTCAATTAACTCTTCCAAAGAACCGCAAAAAAAAAACAGCTTATGTATAACTTTTGTGCTGCAGTTGCTACGTTCGATTTATGTTCACCTCTTGCACCGAGTACACGTGATGCAATTCGCCGTATTCTATTTTGAAGTGCAGCGTATATCAAACCACAACAGGAAGTACGTTGCCCTGCACGTTTCTGCACCGCGCTACACTTTTCTGTACCGGTGCAAGCTGATGAAGGCTAGGGGAAAGAATCCTTGGCCCCGCAACAAAATACTCCGCCAAAATGTGTATCCGATCGACTGAATGCATTGCTTATTAGATCAAGTTTGAAAGAAGCACGAGAGTTGAATGAAAGATCCTGGTCATACTCGAAAATGTTTTAAAAATTGAACCTCTGACACTAAAGTCTGATGGTACAAGCTACGCCACGTTGCGGCAATTACCAACTGCTTTAATAGCACAAGAAAATAAAACATGTTGAGAGAGGACCCTATTCTCCGCAGCGGATGCAACCAGATATTTTAGCGAATCGAGCGTTCCATGCGTGCGAAGTAACATATTCCACGCTCCGTGTGTTGCTGTGCCTAACGGAAGGTTACATGGTGGATCCTCAGGGAATCCGCTGCCATGACCCTCAGAAAACATCACAAACGTCCCCCTTTGAATACCGCTAACACTGACCCCGTAACGAGATCAAAAAAAGGAAGCGAAAAATAAAAAAGCCAAGGAGAAAGCAAAAAAAAAAATGAAGGAGTCAGCTCTAGCGGTTTTCAAAAGGCACGTGTGTGGCGTTACTAAGGGTCATGCAAACGGATTCCCTAAGAATCCAGCAATGGATCTTCCTGTAAGTTTTAGTATAAATATAAGAAATAAAATAAAACAGCAGGACACTCCGAAAAAAGGAAAGAATTGCAACTTCGGTTAAAACGAGGCAATGCAAAAGCACGTTTGCCTTACGTTACCGTTATTGACCTTAAAACCACAGAGAGCACGTGCCGGTGGTAGTGTATTACAGTGTTCTCGCGACAGACGTCCACTGAAGCCCAGGGCAGCGAAGCACAAAAACTAAGCTCCACTCGCGAGTTTCACTCCCTCATCAAGCCCGGAAGCTTTAGCCTAAGTAAGATACCTTTTTCTTTATATCTTGAAAAAAATTGTCTTTGAGATTACGTGTGTTCTGCAGGTATAAACATTAAAAAATATAAGCATTAAAAACCAAGAAAAGACCAATATCATTCCCTAGGTGGTCGCAAAAGGCTGACCACAAATAGGCTGTCTGAGATGCAGATAACCTGGCTAAATTGAAAAATAATGTGAATCAGCTCTAGATGTTGGACTACAAGAATGAAGTGATACAACTATCCCCCCCCCCACCCCCCCAAAAAAAACAAAAAACAGAACAGTTTGTTTTATAAGAGATCAGGAGTGTTTTAATACCTTTCGTGCAGCTACGATGGAGGATGTATGTGGTTAAAACACTTTCACTTCTTTTTTTTGCGAATCGCTGAGCTACAGCTGCAGCCACCGTGATTAACTAATTGAATAAAATTAATATATGATGTGGATTTTAACAACAAGTAACTTAACGCTGCCCGAAGGCATGCAACATATATATTTGTGAGCAATGTTTCGAAGAAGCAATCGAAGGATTTATAGTTGAAATTTATCGGGTTTCCATAAAACGTGCGCTTTCCATATATTGCATGATAATTAGCTTAAAGTGAAAAAGTTATAACCAAAAAACAAGCTACAGATTACGCGCAATAGGCTAGTTGGTTTTGAATTCTACATAAAAATTTGTAGAGAGCAAAG
Source organism: Ixodes ricinus (assembly GCA_037355805.1). Taxonomy (NCBI): domain Eukaryota; kingdom Metazoa; phylum Arthropoda; class Arachnida; order Ixodida; family Ixodidae; genus Ixodes; species Ixodes ricinus. The sequence goes on along the minus strand of JAZHYW010006545.1, from coordinate 67,497 downwards.
ATATTCTCCACGTTTTGTTAATATAATACTTAAATATATTGGACACAAAAATGTATTAAAATAAAGACACCATTTAAAAAGACAATCATTGTACCGGCTTGGATAGAAAGAAATGAAACCTGTTTTTTTTCTGTACTGATATAGCAAATAAATCGTAGAGAATATCTGCCAGAAGTGCAAAAAGTCGCATGCGAAAATTGGATCTTAGTGAAAAAAAATAACTTGTCAATAAAAAAGACAATATTTTCTTGTTTTTCTTGAAAACAAGCCTTTTTTTAACTGAAATAATTCCTACCGGTGCTCAGAATCTCACATCTTGCTTTGATGAATAAGCTTAGATAGACGTCGCCTCATAATTTTTTTCTATCTTTTGATGCAGATAACGCCATTCACACAAACTTGCGCACGTTTGCGTTGCCGCTATTTTCACGAAGTGTCAGCTTTCTGCTATAAGTAGTATATTTATGAGGGCCCAAAAGCCGGCTTTCATTTTATCAATCCAGTCGGGTACAAAACTATACAGTGTGTTTCACGTGAGGGTGACAGCATTTTTAAGAACAGGAAACTTAACATAAATACACTATTTCTTCAGGATTACGTTGTCCACGGCGCCGGACGCAAATATGCAAAGCGCGCCAGGAGCGGAAATAGTTTCGCTGCCGAAGAGGCGTCGAAGTGTGACTTCTTGTGACGCGAAAGTTATTGTAAACACGTGACCAAAAGCTTTGGCATAATGCCAAATCGGCTCGCGGCCTACTCCTGCGAGTCCATGCAGACCTGAAAGTGATCGGGTGTGTCTGTGATATCGTATAACTGGTGAATCTGATTTTTATTTTATTATTAGTTCTACACAAATGAGACAGATATATCTGGGCTTTCGATAAGCTTTGGTCCAATCCAAAATCGGCTCGCGGGAGCAAACGGCAAGCCGATTTGGAATAGGGCCAAAAGTGTTGGTCACGTGTTCACAGAAACTTACGCGTCATCAGACGCCACAGTCCCAAGCTTCTTCACTAGAAAAAGTGTTTCCGTTCCTGGCGCTATTTTTGGAATTAGTTTTGATTTCCCGCTTCCGAGATTGCTATATCCACCACGCAATACATCAAAGAAGAAATTGTTTTTTTCCTGAGATCTCTCAATGGTTTTAGCTTCAGTAAACGACCGGCTACAAATATCTAATTGAAACAAGCTAGTTAAAACAAAAGAATAAAACTTAATCATGAACTTTTTGTTAATTAAGTATATAATGAGTACTTTACCCTAGCGTCCTTCGTCCGCCACCGTGGACAACGTAATCACGAAGGAATCTTGTCTTTACTCAAGTTCTCTCATTATATTTTCTATGATCCACTCTTTCCGTAGAAACACCGTCGTATAGGTATACTGTAGATAACATTCATTTGTATTGCCAACACATACGTTAACTAACTTTGTTGACAGACGATTGAATGATAAAAACGTATGCGCTAAAATTACCGCACAGGCCTCCTTGCGAGATTTGACGAGGAATGCTAGCAAAACGTGCTGGACCTTAAAACCGCCCCTTAGATTAGTTTTCTGAATATACGGTGAACAACGGATAAAGAAGAGGAGCAGACAACTCTTTTGTTTCCTCTGATTGGAGGGGAAATAGTGGGTAAAGAAAACTACTGCGAGCCTTAGCGTCTACCAACCAGTCTTCGAATCAAAGCTCAGCGCTCTGACTACACCAAGCGCTGTTATCTCCTCCTCTCCCTCAGTTTCTCACCCAAGAAGTCTAGATTTATTCTTCTGGGTGGTGAGGGTTTCTCAGCCGAGTTCGGGAATTTCCTCCAACGCGCCACTTTGTCGACGCGAGAAACGTGAAGAATCTCTGTTGCTCGGCGTTCATAAGAATGCGGTGTGAGCGCAGCCTCGCTTCGTGTTCGACAGATGCTCAAAGGACTCTGGTGTGTCAATTTTATTTTTCTTGTCTCCTCGTGTTTGAGCACAAAAAAAAAGGAGACGAGACTCGTAGTTATAGTGAAGTTTGTGGTTTTATTTTTTAGGGAATCACAGAAGTGCGATTTCTCGGAGTTCAACGCAACACCGCAAAAATAATCGGGGGTTTCGGGTTTGGGCGGGGAATTCTTTGTCACCTATGGTTCAACACCTCTCATGATGTTTGAAACTGTTTGTTTAAATAGAGGAGTATTCTCAAACCAGCAGAATTGGCGTTTCTTTTTTTTTGTTGTGTTCCAATTTGTTTCTTGGTTTGGGTTCAAACTGTACTCTTTTCTAGTCCACAATTTTTATGATAGATGTTTTTCTTCTGTTAATTTCCTTATACAAAATGCACAAAGTTGTTTTTTGAGCAGCCTAGGATACATATAGGATAGACCTCACAACCGACAGTTGTAAGAGAACACATAATTAACCTGGTAGTTTTTCATGTCTATTTCGTGACTTTATTTCTTGGACGATAATGTCGACCTCTTGATAATAATCGCAAATATTTGTCAACTAAAAATATACTGCAAGCGCTCAGAGCTCTTCGTCTAAGAAAGCCTGCAAACTCCTTCATTTTACGCATTAAGTTATAAGGTCGAAGTTCCGCAAAATGTTTGTACGTGTGAACAACCCAAGAATAACTGACTAACGTACACCCAAACCCACATACATACGAACGGAGCAACATATAATAGTGCCCGCTTCATTTCGAAGTAAAACCTTATTGCTAAATTTACCGTTTCGTGCAGTTATGTAAGAAACATAAAGCTCAAGAAGAGTCGAAACAACCCATAGAAACATTCTGCTGGAAAGCTATTTGTGTTGTAATCAATCTTGGAGCTTCCATCTTGAACAAACAATTCGGCTTTTCTCCTACATCAACGACCGCACCTGCAATAGCGGCTACTATGGAGGTTTGCAAGTCATTGATATATATTGTAGAAGGCTGGGTCGCGGATCGAGTCTTGTCTTGCTGGGGTCGAGTGGCGCCACCAGCCGCCATCACTTGACACCAGATAATGCATGAGACTCTATCGGAAAAACGAGGGAAAAAGTGCCGTTTCCCCGCTATTGAGCTGTTGTCGGCAGGGACTCCGGAAGTAGATTTTGAGTGGGGGGCTGAAGTCAAGCATTTTATTTTTGTATATTTTACTATAGGAAACAAGGGCTGGAGCCGAATTTTGTAGTTTTATTTTTACTAATTGTTTACCAAAAATAAAATCAATAGTTGCATGAAGATCCTTACTTAGAATGTACAATCACTTTTCCTTTCCTGCATTTATAACAACAGTAGGGAATTTTAGTGGCTCATACGCAAGAGCCTTGCGCACGCAATATAATTGAGGGTCAGAAATGCACACGCGAAGAACGCAGTATTGCGTTTTGCGCATGCACCTTCCGACCCTCAAAGCTTTTACGTTCGATCCACTAAAACTCTCTAATATCGCGAAAACGCTTATGCATATTGCTTCAGATAATTTCAAAATCCCTTCAGGAATACACAGCATTGCAAAATTGAGTCTGCGGCGAATCACGTTTATTGTTCTTCAAATGTTCATCCAAAAAGACATCCACGCTATGAAATGAACGAGTAAGCCAAGAGAATTACATATATACAATGACATCTTAATACACATACTTAGAAAAAGTGCACGAAAGCTTCATGAATGAAACAGATCCATATATAGGCCCCAAGGCCATGTGTGTTGATAATCTCAAGGAAGGCCGAAGGTCGCCGTTCGCTCAGCAGTCCTGGAGACAAATTCCTTGACGATATCGTCCAGGTTGAGCTCGGCGGTTCTTCCTTTTTGAACGTGCAAAATAAGGCGTGTTAGCCTCCCTGACACATGCGGCTGCGTAGATACGTTTTAATTCGGCGTAAGGCACTAAAGGAGCGCTCCCCGAAGCGACAGATGCAGGCACAGAATGAAGAAATTTCGTATATTTTACGACTTGATCCAGGAGGTCACGAATTTCGTCGGATTTTGCCTGTAGTGTCCTCAAAATGGTGTCAATTTTGAGTAAATCAAGGTTGCATAAAAGAGCCGGCAAAAGTAAAAGCTGCGCAGAGAGTCGGGCAAGATTAAAATCACAAGCGCATGCACTCCTAGGGCCTTTTTCAGGTCATCTGTTGTAAACTGTCTTCCCCCGGCGGCGTTAATCAAGGTGCTTTCTAGTTTAACTAGCTGCTTCATACCAGGCTGTTTAAACCGCCGTTGAGTTTCACTCATAATGTGGTCTACAGCCGCCAAGTACTCCTTCCGTAACGCTGCTTGCAATCAAGTACAACTGGCGGAGAAGGTGTGTTGCTCATTTCAAGCCTTTGTGGCGGTTTTGTCGGCCTTGCGCTGCGAGGGTCCTTCAAACCTAGCCGCATTGCAGTCGAGCTCATGCAGTCCCACAGCTTTTCAAACGCGACTTCAGACCGCAGACGGGACATTGCCTCGCAGAGAGTCTCTGACAACCTCTTTGATACCTGCGGCGCGTAACGTTGAACGTTGCAGTACCCTTGCAAGTTCTTCGCATGGACCGAACAAAGTAGAAATGTAGGCTTTTGAAAAGGTTTGAAACGCTGCTATAGCAGCGTTTCAAACCTTTTCAAAAGCCTTTATCAACCCTTCAAAGGTGGCCCTGCTGTTGTCTGCAATCGAAAATTCTCCCTGTAGCAGCTTGTTCAGTGTCTCCTGAACTCTAGCATAGTTTTCAACGAACATTTTCATTCGCTTCACTTTGACAGTCCATCTTGTTGGGCAAAGCTGAAGAAGGTTACTTGGCGTTGATCCGGCCTCTTCCGCCGCCTCGCGGACTGGAGGAATTACAATAGATTAATAAACAGTTTTTGCGTTTCTTCGAAGTCGGAGTAGGGTGCCAGCCTCATCCTGAAAAATCATGGGGGGGCTCGGCCCCCCTTCCCCCCGGTTCCGGAGTCCCTGGTTGTCGGCACTTAAGCTTTTTGGATGCTTTCCGGAATGCCTGCCAAATAGCTTGCGCAAAACCATTAAAAATGGCATTTCTCACAGTTCTTATAAATAAATGTTTTGTGATCGAGAGTCACTCCGATGGGCGAAAAATCTAGTACAGCTTAATGAGAAAAGGGTTACCAGTTACCGCGGAGTCGGTAGCGGTTTCGATGAGCTGGGTTTAGCAGACGACAAGCTTGAAGGCTGTGCTAGACGGAATTCGCTCACTCCCGGAAAGCCGCTGTCAAGACGAAACGTTTTCGACATTCATCAACTTCTGGTCTTCCCCGAGGATGGTCTTATTGGCGCAAGTCCCTTCGTGTACTCCACGAGAAGAGCAAGCTCGCCAGCTCAGCCGTGGGTGCCCGGCATGTTTGATTTTTTTTAATAGGCCTTCGAACGCTTGGCAATTACTGATTCGATCTCCGAACACCGGATATAATAATCGCAGCACATAAAATACTCGCCTTCGAGCGCCACGTACAAGCTTCAATACTTCTACTTTCGTGTGCTTTCTCCATAGATTTGCGTGTATTGCCTGGTGTCAATTAATGGCCGCCGATTGTGACACCAACGGGCTCCCGATCGCGTATGGTTAACGTGCTGGCGATACAGCCCCTAGCAGCGGCGCTCACGCCGGATTGGCTGGCTCGTAGAGATAGACGCTGCCGCCGTCAACATAGGCAGCGGTTACAACGAGTTTCCGAAGCAAATGGGCTCCCGCGGAGCAGCGAGTACGGCCGCCTCTGGCCGGGTTTCTTCCGTCATGACTACCACGTCGACTGAGTATAAGGTCATCCTGCCGCTACTGCCAGAAGGTCAGAACGCTTTCAACACTGTTATTATGCACGGGACCCTTCAGCAAGGCCGTACCGAGTCGAGGACTTCGGGGACACACTAGAACGCGTGCTGAACATGGAGGAAACCGCCGGCCTGGTATTTTTCCAGTTCAATCACGTTTGGGTGGTGACCCTCCACAGCGCCGAATCAAGGGACGTTCTTGTCGCCAGGTCAGAGCTGGTCGTCAAAGGCAAAAGGTGCCTCGTCATTGACCCTAGCGTGAGAAAACTCACCGTGAAGGTGCACTGGGTGCCCATCCCGACACAACGAAGTCGTCAAAGAACTGCTTATACGCCATTCGGCAAAGTAAAGCACGTGGAGCGTCAGATTTGGAGACGAGAGGGCTTCCGTAAACTGGAAACTACCACCAGGAACGTGATCATGATCCTGGGAGACGGCGTTGGCCCAGACAAGCTGCCGCACCAGAGGAATATCGACGGTACGAAGGTGCTGTTCTCGGTGCCGAGACGGCCGCCCCACTGCCTGCGCTGCGGGAAGATCGGCCACATGCGGCGACAATGTGCAGCTTCGTGGAGCAGAGTATGTCGTGGGTTCGGCCATGAGCCGGAACATTGCACGCGATCGTACGCAGACATGACCTGCGGCGCCAGGAAGCCCGAGCACTTTGGAAAACAGCTTCAGAATGCCGACATGGAATAGTTGTTGACACATCGCCATGAGCCTCCGAATTGTCATGAAAAACGTCGACGACCAGCCCTGTGGAGCCAGGGAGGGAGACAAGGGGACCATCGGTGAAGCGGCGGCAGCAGCAGCCAGAGAGGCTACGGCCTCCCCGGCTCCCGTCACCATTGAGCGAGACGAAACAGGGGGAGCGCCAAACCAGTCCATTCCCGCCACCTTTGTTGACGGAGAACCGGATTGCGTCGCCGAGGACATGTCAGCCAAGGACAGCGAAGGCTGGCAGCCGGCCCCGACTATAAAGAAAAACAACAAGAAACAGAGCAACCACAGGTCGGAGGAGGAGCGGGCAAACAAAATGAAGCTCAGGGGGAAGAAAAACGAAGAACTCCATCCCCAGACAGCGTCATCTCTCCTACAGAGGACCCTCTACAAAGCTCTTCGTTATAATTTCTCCACCCCCTCCACCGAACTGAACATGTGCCAAGGCCCATGAAAAAGTATCTTGAAAAATTGAAACTCTAAATGTGGTCAGTTTGATCACCTGGAAGCGGAACCATTGGCTGCTCGATTTACTAAATAGGGAAATGGTAGATATCGCTTTTATTCAAGAGACAAAGTTATCAACACCAGAGATGGCCAACTCATTTGTGCGTGCCTTCGGGCACAATTTGTACTGTATCCACCTCTCACAACAAGGTTTTGTGGAGCAACGGTGGTGCTCGTGTGGAAACGGAAGGACATCGACGATGGGCGCTGCGCGACGGCGGACTCCCTCATCCGTGACCAGCTAATACGGTTCATCTCGGTGTATTCTCCGAAAAGCCTAAGCGAGCGACGGGTTTTCTTCGAGATGATGAGGCACATGTTGGATACCCCTGGGGACATCCTGCTCGAAGGAGACTTCAACTGCGTTCTCTGCTCTACAGACAGGGCCGGTGGAGTTGCCGGGAAAAACAGCAGTGCCACTCCGCTTCGCGACGTACTAGCGAGACAACGACTTGGTGGACGTTACTTCTAGGTACCAGGGATTCACGCCGCGATACACGAGATGGCAGGGAGAGTCCTATGCAAGGCTAGATCGCCTTTACGTTTCCGGTGGACTTCTTGCGGGGGCTGCCTCTTACAGTGTGAAGATGGAGCCCTTCTCTGATCATGGCCTCGTCGCCACCGAGCTGAGAAGCAACGTGGCGACTAAGTGTCGAGTGAGAGGGTCCTGGAAAATGAAAATGGCCATGCTAGACAGCCAAGTGTTCTCAGCGAGGGTGCAGCAACGCCTGGAGAACTTCGGGAGGGTGGTGAACGCTTGCACGTGGGAAAGGGAGAGCTGCGAGAGCTTGCCGAGGCCTTCTCACATACCAAGGCAACCGAGGCCACAGAGGAAGAACAGTCTCTGACGGGCACACTCCGCATCATACTCCAGGTAGAGGAGAAGAGGCCTGGCACCTTCGTGGGTATACAACACTGCAAGGCACGCCTTCAGGAGATGCTGGAGGAGAGGTTGCGGGGCGCCCAGGTGAGGACCCGAGAGCTAAACCTTGAGGGCGAGACCAAGCCCACGAAGATTTTCCGAACCTTTGAATAGAAGTGCGCGCAGGCAAACAACATCTCCAATGTGCGGTACGAGGGCCATCAGGTGAGCGGGCAGGAAGAGGTGGCTGCAGCTTTTGAATCGATCTACAAACAAATTCTTTAGCAAACAGGAATGCGATGCCAGTACTCACCACACTTTCCTCCACAAGCTTGACACCGTCCTGGAAGGCCCCAATCAGGGAGTTTGATGTACGGCGAGCCATCAAGAAGATGTCCGGCAACAAAGCGCCCGGACCGGATCGAATCGGCGCAGAGTTCTACAAAAGGTACGCGGACCTACTCTGCCCCATTCTGGTAGAGGTGCACCAAGATATCTTTCAGCGAAAACGTCTCCCTCCGTCCATGAGGGAAAGTCTTACGGTGCTTATCCCGAAAAAGGCAGGCAACGGCTAGCATCCAGCAGTGGCGGACTACAGGCCCATCAGACTTCTCTGCGGGGACTACAAAATTCTTGCCAATATTCTGGCGAGAAGGTTGGATCTTGGACTTCGGTGCGTTGTGAGCGACCATCAAGCTTACGGTCTACGGGGGCGTTCCATAGCGCGAAACTTCCACGCCATTCATATTATCACGGAGGGAAGTGGTGAAGTGCATGAGCCTTCGGCGGTCCTTCAAATCGACATGAGCCAAGCCTTTGACCGGGTGTGCCACGAGTTCCTAAAGGCTGTGCTGAAGAAATGTGAGGTCGAGGACGGAATGTTGGACTGGGTGGGCCTCCGCTACCGAGACATATCAACGTCGTCAATGGCGATCAGGCGCTCAATACGAATAGGCGGGTCGGTGCGACAGAGTTGCCCGCTCTCTGCCATACTTTTCGCCTTACGAATTGAGCCCCTCTGCCGGGACATCATCGGGGACACAACCATACAAGCACCGCAGATGGCCGATCAACACCTGAAGCTCCTGGGTTACGCCGATGATGTGGCCTTGATTTGCAGCTCCAAGGCTCAGGTTGAGGCTACTCTGCAGCAGGTTCCGGTATTCTCCCAGGCGTTTGAAGCAGACGTCAACCGGTGGAAGTTCATCGGAGCTTGGCTCGGGGATTGGGCCACGACGCCCAAAATCTTTGCAGACATCGAATAGAGAGCAACGGTAGACGGCTGCCTGAGAGCCTATAGGAGAACGGGGGCCCACGGTAGAAAAGTGAAGACAGAAGACCAACGGCAATTCAGGCGAAGCTAATAGTTTTGTAATTAGCAACCGCATACTGTCACCGCGAAGCGGTGTTAACACAGGCGCAAGGGGGGGGGGGTGGTTAACGCGCTCCCGAGTGATACACGCGCCGTCCGTATCCGAAATTTATGTTCCCGCGCGTTGCCGAGCAGCCAATCCGGCGTGAGCGTCGTTGAAGGGGGTCTATGCCTGCGCCGTAAAAATATGCCTCCCGAACAGCAATCCAACCTACTATAATAGAGATCAGTGTTGCAAGTACTGTCTCTGAGCGTCGCCGTCTTGCTGCTGGTGTGGGTAGATCTTCTTATAGTCAAGCATTGCTTAGTCGTACCCACGGTCTCAGCAATGCTTGAATATCAGACGATCTATCCGCGCCAGCAGCAAGATGGCTGCGCCCGGAGGCCGTACTTGCGAACTTATATAGTGACAGACTGCTTAAAAACGGCAGGGCGGGGATCGGTATTTTCACGATTCTAGCTTTGTGATTCGTCCTTTGGAGCTCTTATCGGTTAATGCTGCGATCTCATTGGCTGAGGAGTGACATTCAGATATTCGGGACTCGCCAGACCCTTCGTTTTGTTAAGTTTTGGGTGCCTATGGACGTGTATTCGATTAAAGCAAATCACTATTCGGGTAGGCAGCGATATGAAATTTCAACACGATGTAAACCACATTGCATCGTAGATTAAACAAAAACGCATGAAGTTTTCTAGTTTTTGATACTGTAAGGGGTTTTCCGTTATCTGTTTAAATTCATATATATTCAATCATATCTCTTTTTTTCAATTTACAATTTGTTCATTTATATATTTATATGTTATTGGGAAGATGCTGGTAACTATATTTGAGTCGAGCTCTCGGCTGAATGCTTTTTTGTCATTTATGTAGGTACTTATGTCAACCGTAAGGGACTAAGGGACTACACGACTAAGAGAACGTAAGAAACTAATAAACCATAAGAGCCTCGCCACGCTACTTAGCCTTTTGCAAGGACCACTTTTTGGGGCAGCTCTCCACAAGAAAAAAAACGGGATAAAAAAAAGCTGTTGGCCAAGAAACGATTTCAAAACACGAAATAAACGCATGGTTTTCAGATTCAACACGGTGTTGAGAGTCTTTATCTTGGTTTAGTCTATACAGTTTGCAGCTTTCCGAAACGTCTGCCGTGTTGTTATCCAGCCCCGTGTTGAAATCGAGTTATGGTGGGGAAGCAAGTGCCACTCACCAACCCCGGTCAGTTCAAGAGATAGAGGGGACAATGATGAGGCCCGATGCCATAACAAAATAAGTGCGGATTGAAAGTCCAAGTCGACGAAGGCGCCCTGTCGATGACAGTTTCAATTTCCGTTTCGGGCTGGCGAAGAGTCGTTGTCGATCCTAACCGTTAGTGGAAGCGGTGGACCCGCAGTGTGGATTTCCTGAGTCAACTCCACGTCTGGCGGCAGAGCGGCCCGAGTAAAAGAAGTGACACTCAAAACTGCCTCGCTAAGGATACACCGATACAACCACGGTGAGCTTGCTGCTTCTTAGATTATGACAAGTTGACGGGTAGCGTCAAAGCGTCGTCACAATAAAATCGTAGGCTGGAATGACTGGGTGCGCATCTAGTTCTGTAATGTTGCCGATAGCGTTTCGCTTTCGCGGTAAAATACAGATATTTGTCTTTGAAATAGCGTTGTTTTTTATGTTATAAAAAAACACGTTTGCGATAGATGGTTGTGTGCTTTTTCTAAGTTCGTAAAGTACCTAAATTTTTGTTTTGCTTAATTCGAATATAATGACCGCAGAAATTATGCCATTAGGCTCATCTACATTAATCTCTCTCTGGAGTCGAGTGCAACGTTTTATGCAACCGAAACAAAATTATGTTATTAGACTTAAATTGTATTAGATTGCATTACATTTACATTACATTTACACTACATTTACATAGCATTACAAACTGTGAAGTACAACAATATAATAACGTCTGCCAGGGCGTCTTCAATGATATTTTGCATCAACTCTTGTGGTCTTGTTCAATAGAGTGCGCATAAAAATTGCGCTAGAAATCTTATTTTCGTTCTCTCAAATATGCCCACTCTAAAAGTCGGTATGGCTTCGGATCTTTTTTTGGTGAAAATATATACCTTTTATCCACCTTTTACCGTCCAATGTTTTGTTCCGTTGAAGCTTAAAGTATCTTCGCAACCTAGTGCGTACTGTTATCCGAAAGGAGAATACATACACTTATATAGATTTATTGAAAATATTGACTGGCCGCATTGTTCTTGATATGACAGATGTTTATGAAGCTACCGAGACATTCACCTAGGTTGTTCAAAGCGATATCGACAGTTTTGTTCCAACACGTTTATGTAAAATGTCCATTTAATCCAATCATTTCTCGAAAGATCTCCAATTTCACCTGTCTATAAAAAAACATTTCAATCGACTTAAAAAAATTAAAAACGAACTGATTCAACCATTTGGTATAATGACTTTAGTATTTATCGTGCATTAACAAAACAATTTCTAAACACGATAAACGCTTACATCTCAATAGTGTAGAATGTAGCCTGAATCGTCGACCAAACATTTCTTGGCAGTTTGTTAAGCTGCATACCCGTGAGCCCAGATAAGATATTTCATTGAGTGATAAGATGGATGGCACTCATTATCATTCATCGCTCGATCAAGGTAAACAATTTTTATCCAACTATTTTAAAATATGTTTTTCTAATAATCTTCAATTCTTTACAAAAGCCACGGTTTTAGTTAGTTGCCGTGACTTTATGCGCTATTTCCGCGTAGATATTGACGAAACAGCTGATGAGATCAGAAACCTGAAGCTGAAGATTCCAAGTGGTGTTGATGGCATACCGAGCTTTATCATTAAAGGTTGCAGCGAGTCATTCATTCCTATCCTGAAACGCATTTTAACCTTTCGCTTAGTTCAGGTATTTTTCCTTCGCTTTGGAAGAAGTCTTGAGGTAAAAAGAGCGCAACTGGACAAGGACGACGAAAAAGAACATATAAGACTCAGTGCTGAGCCCCGTCTGTTCTTGTTCTTCGTCCTTGACCAGTTGCGCCCTTTTTACCACGAGATATCAAATAACCAACTAGACCAAACGAACCTTTTGGAAGATGTTGGTAATCGTTCCAATTTTGAAAAGAGGTGAATCCTCCGTCGTTACAAATTTTCGTCCTGTTTCCTTGCTTTGTGTATTTTCTAAAGCTTCTGAGATTGTTGTTCATACGCGGTTCACACTACGCATGGATTTTTGAGTAGTTGGTCCGTGAAGACCAAGCTGTACACTTTCTTTGGATTACTTTGCGCCATTTGTCACAAATAGAGGACAAGTTGATACAATCGTTTTGATATGACCAAAGCGTTTGGCAAAGTCTGTCACAAATTACTCTCGCACAAGCTATTTCTATATGGTATTTGTCCAGAGTTGTGCAATTGGTTTAATATTGACTTGTTATTTTGCACGAACACTGTTTGCGTTGTAGACTGTTTTTCCCACAGGTTTATATCAACGTCTGGCGTTCCTCAGGGATACGTCCTGGGCCCTCTTTTATTTTTGACGTTTAAAATTGATATAGTGTCCTGTGATGAAAGTTCTGAGATGCTCCTCTTTGCGGATCATATTAAGTTGTTTAAAAGTATTCAATCCCCAGAAGACTGCAATATATTGGAACTCAATGTGTCACGTACGCTTCTGTGGTGCAAACATAATCAGTTGCTGCTGAACCCTACAAAACAAAAGTGCCTTCGTTCTGCCGACGTCATATACTGTCGTTGATTACACATATATAATATTAATGAAATTCCCGTGCAGCGTGTCTCCCTCGTGAAACATCTTGACGTGTGTATAGACAGTGCCTTAACATTTAAAAACCATTTCTCTTTTATTGTGGGCAGTGCGATGAGAATACTGGGAATTGTTTTACGCTTGTCTTTGAATTTAAGGAACCCTAAAAGCTTGAATTATCTTTTCAACTCTTCACTAAGGTAGCGCCTTGAGTTTGAGTTCATGATATGGAATTCGCTATAAAAAACACAATCCATGATTATAGAACACGTTGAGAAAAAAATTAAATCCTCCAGTATTTGATATGTATTTAGAACGGCATATTTATTACGAATAAAAATATCTGCTATAGTGAGTTACAGGTCAAGAAGGTAGCGGCAAATGCCCCTCAAAGGAATTCATATAACCCTCCGCCACCTCCACATCCAATAGCGTCCCATCGTTTCCGTGACGTCGTGGCCAACGCGGGAGAGGGTTTTGCCTTCCTGTAAATATTTGCTTTATCTTTCGACTTTGACTTAGCGTTGTGGAAGCCACGAGAAGGAAATTAGAGTTTTCCCCTCCGATGTAAACAAATACGACTTTGGGGGGTTAGGTTCCCCTCCGATGGATACAAAGGCCACTTTCAAGGGCTCGGATCCCTCTCCGATGAATACAAAGGTCGCTTTCTTAAAAAAGGGGGGGGAGTCGGAGACAAGTTGGCATCACCTGTGTAGCCAATATCTATTCATTGAAGCGGAACAAGGTGCGTTTCCAGTGAACTATTCTTTCGACTGCGGATGGATTTGAAACGGGCGCATCACGCTTGTGGGAGGAGCTTCTCTACCTTCTTGACTTGTAACCGACTATAAAAATATATTCTTTCACTTTTTTTCTAAAACAAAATCGTGAATTCCTTTTTTTTACGTAAGGCTGCAAATATCGTCATTGACTCGGCTCATCTCATCTGTAAAGTTAATTTGCATCTCAATTTTCGCTCTATTAGGCTGTTTCTTTTTAAGTATATGTTTGCTCACCCTGCAACATTTCGCCCCTTTCTCGGATCCAGAATACTTTGTAACAGTGTCGGCACTCCGGATATCGACATCTGTGTATCAGCCTCTGAGTTCCGCCGTCTGTTTACTAATTTTGTCTTTATTTATTAATTTGTATATATTTTTGCACTATATCTTTCTATTAGCGCGTCTTCAGTGTGATCCTGTATATATTTGTTTCTTCTGTGTTTTTTTTGGAAGTGCACCAAAATACAGATTATTGTGGTTGTTTGTGAGCGCTTTAAATAAATATTATTATATAATATTATTATTATTACTATTATTATTATTATTATTTTCTACTTCTTCTTATTATTATTATATTCAACTAAAAACTACTGCTTGGTGTCTATAGACAATGTAAATCATCAACAATGTAATTTATTTTTATACATACACTGCTGAGTGACAGAATATCAATGCAAACCACGTTTATTCTAAAGTTAAGCATGCGAACAAACAATTCGTCTCAGAGAGTTATTGATCAAATAATGTAGTTGTGTCATCTCTTGTATGGTATGCTATATTTTAGGTAGCCTACATCTGAACGCAGAAGAATATGACCCCCTTCGTTAAACGTACTCCGCGGTTCTTATTTAAACGACAGCTGATATCTGCGGGGTTGCTCAATAAATTGCCTGAAAAAAAGTCGTGTATAAAGGTGTTGCAAAAGGAAAAACCGTCAAGGTTTTTTACGAATATTTTATATTTCCGGCCAAGCTGTCTGTAATTTTACGGCGGCTTATATGGAGGGTTCACAGTAAAGCTAACATATTACTTGGAACTCGTAAACTCCACAGTGTCTCCAATTTAATTCTCAGTTCTTCGTTATAATGTGTCAGACAGACTTGATTAGATTGACATGCAAACCAATTTGATATTGAATATAAGAAGGTAGAATCAAAATGTAAATAACATCTTACCAACAAGTCTCGGATATATATGTGCCTTTTGAGATTTGAAGGAAAGAAGAAAATATAGATAGAAATAAAAAGATTGCGGAAAGGTAAGGAGGTGAAAGACCGATCAATATAGTCATGAGAAAGGGGCAAAGGTAAAGTTGCGATTAAAATCTGCTATAGCCTTCATTCTAAACGTTGAAGAGTGCCCATTGATGGTTAAAACGGACCAGCCACGTATACGGTACTTGGGATCTTATTTGATACAATAATAGTGATATGAAATAAACAAAAAATAATGCATGGGAACAAATATCATAATGTTGGGGATTCCTTCAAGTTGTGAGACGGTTTAAATTGAAAATTCCCCGGCATCGGTTCTGAAAGCGGCAAACTTAGCCCGCAGCGTCTTGACAATTCACGTGATGTCTTCGTCCCCAAGCTGTGGCAACATTGACATATTGCTCCACACAGCCCGAGGCGATCAGAAAGGTCGAATACGTCGATGCAGAAATTCCAATGATTCCAAACGTCTTTCCACTTTTTTTTTCTCGCGTGTGTTTGATCGTTTTCCTTGTTTAAATCGCAGAAATAGCAACTACCTATAATTTTTAATATATTGAGATATGACGCAATACACTACTATGCTTACGTAATACTATTGTCTCTCATAAAATTGTACTGTCAGGTTTTTTTCTCACTTCTATGCAGACTATAAAACCGGAGACATGAAAATAGAACACATAGTCGTTTTAAGTTTGAGAAATAGATTGCCTTTTATGTTGCGGTGCTACTGTATTTACCCATTCGGTAAATCCCCTTTCTCTGTGTACTATAATTGTAGGCTCAAACTTTTATTTTAATATAATGGAGCTTCAAATCAAAGCGAAAGAAAGCATTAAAAATAATTATTTTTCGAATTTAGCACACTTTGCATATAGTATCCGAGTAGTATGTTCAGTATTTATTAATATATATTTATCACTAGACACACAAACTTACTTTTCTTATTGTTTTCTAAAGTTTGTTTCAATTCAAGTTTAGATCAAATTTATAACTCAAAAAATCTGTATATAACATTCAAAACCGCTCTTTCTACGCATTATCAACCGCTCCGACCAGAGTGCGTAGTACATTGTGAAAGCTGTGAAAAATAATGTGGAGCAGTCTGTGCTATACTTCGTTTGCGCTTAAGTCCAAGCTCAGCTGACCTTACGAGCTAATGGGACCAATAAAACAGCGTCAAAAGCGCAAGCCACTAGGTTTTTTGTTTGTTTATGATTGCTTAAGTGATGATAAAACACGTACACAAACATAACGAACACCACGATGTGTGCGGGATGATGCACTTTTGACGCGCAACATCCAGCACTCGATTGGTCCCATCAGCACGTAGGGTCTGCTGCGCCTGGAATTAAAGTGGAACCAAGTATACACCAACACAGTGTTTCCAAACAAGCCCGCTTCGCCCACACCGGGTGTGGGCACTGCGCGTGCGCAGAAACCAAATTCGGGAGAAGTGAAGCGTCTGCGCATGCGCAGCACCGACAGCAGCGCCACCGCAGTGGCGTGACGCCAGTGAGTTGAGTTGGTCTATACCACAGGTCTGTTTTAGCTCGTTGCCCATGCGCCACTATCTATGTTTCACTGAGGCGGTGCCAGCCGCCGATATCCAGATAAGGGTAGCAAGTGCAAACAAGAAACACTCGGGATTGCAACAAATATAAAATATTTTTTACGAGTGAAAACGATTCTTTTTAGCCTAGAAAACAAAATTGTAAAACAAAAAATTGTCTGTTCTATTTGGTGTACTGAATGTCGTTCTTCGTGTTTCTATTTCTAATAACCTTATTTGGGTTGAGATTTACTTCCTTTATTCGTTCGTTTTTTCTATTCTTCAAGAACCCATTTCTTTTTTCGTTGTTTAGATTCACTTTTCTGGACATAATCATGTGTCACAAGACGTCTCCTCCAACAGATGCTTAAAACGCCACGCATCTTGCTCTGCCTTTTTTATCACAGACATCAAATCGATGCAGGATAGAGCTACACTCGAAAGCAAAACTTAAACACACTTCGGTCGCCCCTTAAAAAAGACTGAGGGTCAAGGACTCTTTTTTGCGGTTATACGTTGTATTTTTTGTTAAAATAAACGCAAGTAAAAAAAATGAAAGCCGTTTACAACTTCCTGTAACGCCGAATTAGAGCGCAGCTCTTGAGGAGAAGGAGGGAAGGGTACTGAGGGGAAGGTATAACCCTCCTCCCTCCTCCTCACGTCCTCATCCTGTCTGCCACTCCTCCCTCCGAGCGGCGTCGCCGTCGCCTCACGAGGGTCACGTGACCTCCAGAGGTCACGTGACAATGACGATGACGTTGCGAATGCCGATGACGTCAGCTCATGATGACGATCATCGATGTCGATCGTCACTGATGACGTCATCAGTGACGATGACGATGCGGATGACGTCATCAGTGACGTCACTGATGACGCCATCAGTGACGATGACGACGCCGATGTCGATGACGTCATCAGTGACGTCACGCGTCCCATAATAGCTACCATAGCTGCGGTTACGCCGACGAAGCTGACGGCGACGCCGAGGCCGCTCAAGCAGGAAACGAGGCACCTAAGAGCTGCGCTCTAAAACACACCCAAGTGAACAAACAAAATACAGGAACTACAGAGGTCTGTACAATGAGTATACGGCATACTAAACGCAGAACCAGGCCCTACACTAAAAACAAACTAAATAAATATAAAAGACTGCAGTCTTTTCCTCATTGATAACAAATTGTGTGCATATATGTCAAGATCGGCATCATAAAATGAATTATACAAGTGCGTAATTCTAAACATGGGTGAGGCATGATATAGTTCTCGGGATAAATGGATAAGCTCACTCCACCGCTCGCGCATCGGTACGTGAAGGTTCCCAGATGACAAAAGTGAAATATGTTATCAATATGACCAGAAATTACTTTATGTAAAAACATCACATCACGAATGGTACGCCGTTTATATCTCTCTTCTGAGCCGAAATTATTCACAAGCGATTTATAATTATAGTAAGAACGACGATGAAAGTATGTATCATAACTGTTCCAACCAGGCGAGTGTTTGTGTTCGTCCTTTGTTCCCATTGTTCCTTTTCTCCAGGTATTATTTTCGTCATTCTTGTCCAGCTCGCTTGCACCTTTGCATTTAATTGCATTATATTCATAAATTTAAACAGAGTTTAATATTTATTCGTGCTTCAAACGGCAAATCGACACTAGGCTTCTGACAGAAAAATAGAATATAGTCTTTTTTTTTAGTTAGAAAATGTAAAGTAAGTGAGACAAACGAATTCACTTTCATGCCATGTATATTGTAGCACCATACATGTCACAGTATGTTCCCTTTTTTATTACAGGAATACAATATTACGTAGGCCTCACTGAATGAATAAATAATTTTCATAACGCAGATAACGAGCAACTAATTTGAAAAGAACGAGCAGCCGCCAGAGAGACGTTCTTCCAATATTGCGCACTCAAAAAAGGCATAACACAATTACTCAAAAATGCAAAAAAAAAGTTGAGCAATAGAGTTTTTAATACAAAATTCGCAATGTATACGTTGTTTTTCCGTGAAACATGAATCGACAAAGATGGCATGCGGTCGCAACGGGTATGCCTCTTGTCTCTGTCAGGGAGTGCTGACCCGTAATCCCACACCGACGACCACACCCCGTTTACTAAATGAGAAATATCAACTAGGCGTGCCGCCTCTTGTGGCTTTGTTTCTATGACTTTCTCCAACGTAAAAAAAGTGGCAAAAGCCGCGTGGTTTGTCCACGTCTAGTTAGAGCTACTGTTGCATCTCGTCAACGCTAAGTCACGCAAACTTAAAAAAGAGAACTTAAAACAAAAAGAGAGCTGGCAGCTTCTGATAGGCTTGTGCCTTTTTTATTTTTAAATCTTATAACTGATATCAAATATTAGATTATATTTTATATATATATATTGAAGGGGGCTTTTAATGGGGATGATTTAATGGAAGTAGGTTGGCAACAGACTGCTCTACAGAACGGTTCGATCGCCAACTGCCTTGACCTCGAGCACCCAGCACGAACTCTCCAGCCGGGGGCGCTTCGTCTTCTTCCTAACATTTCCCGCCGGTCGGGCGGAGGGCTGGGTGTCAGTCAGTTTGATGTAGCGTCATCGGGACTATGGAAGGGTTTCATCCTTGCAACGTGAACAATGTCGGTGGATTTAGATCGATGATCTCGGGGGGTGATAGTGGTGAAACTTGATAATTTGTGGGCGAAAGGCGACGCAGAACAACATAGGGTCCGACGTATTTCTGAAGGAGTTTTTCTGACTTTCCCGGCTGGCGTAGAGGTGTGGCTAAAAGAACCCTGTCTCCAACTTCATAGGAGGCAAGACCATGGGTTTCCGAATAGCGAAGTTGCTGCTCTTGTTGGGACCGTAGGGTGTGCAGACGGGCAAGGCGACGGGCGTCCTCCGCTCGGCCAACGATGTCGGTGGCATAGGGGCTCAAGGGCTGGTCATTTAGGGAGGGCAAGATCGTATCCAGAGGCGTAAGGGGTTCACGAGCGTATAGAAGATAGTAAGGCGAGAATCCTGTAGTTGCTTGATGCGCAGTGTTGTAGGCGTAAGTGATGTACGGAATGATGGCATCCCAGTTTGTGTGGTGATCGTCGACATACATGGATATCATTTGTGATAATGTTCGGTTGAGGCGTTCGGTGAGTCCATTTGATTGTGGGTGGTACGCACTGGTTACGTTGTGAATTGTGTTGGTGAGGCGCAAGACTTCTTCAATTAGCTTGGCAATAAACGGGGTTCCCCGATCACTGATGATGTTTTGGGGTGCTCCGTGCCGCAGTAGAATGCTGTGGAGAAAGAAATCTGCGGCGTCTTGGGCAGTGGCCGTGCGTACACACGTTGTTTCTGCATAGCGTGTGAGGTAATCGACGGCAACAATAACCCAGCGGTTGTTGTTGGTGGAAATCGGAAAAGGACCCAAAAAGTCGATGCCCATTTGTTGGAACGGGGATTCGGGTGGTGTGATGGATTGAAGAGGACCGGGTGTCTTGGTCGTGCGACTTTTCTGTGTTTGGCAAAGGCGGCAACTTCGAATGTATTTGTTAATTGTGCGTGACATGCCGTTCCAAAAATAGCGATCACGGATGCGGAAGTACGTTTTGCTAAAACCGAGATGTCCGGCCGTCGGGTCATCATGATGGGCGCGGATGATGTCTTTTCGAAGCACCCGAGGCACGACCAGAAGCCAAGGGCGTCCATGGGGTTCGTAGTTTTTTCGGTAAAGAACCCCATCATGCAGCGTGAAAAGACGTGCACGCCGTTGGATGCGCCATGATGAGGGCGTGGTGGGTCCGAGGAGGTGACGAACAATGGGTTGTAATTCTTGGTCTGAAAGTTGAGCATCCGCGACGTCAATAGTGTCCAAAACTGCACAAAGTTCAATCTCGGTATGTGGTTCGTGAGGGGAAGAATCAGCCGAGAGTGGACACCGCGACAAGGCGTCTGCGTCGAGGTGGCGTTTTCCGGATTTGTAAACAATTGTAAAGTCGTATTGCTGAATCTTGAGCGACCAGCGTGCCAGGCGACCAGATGGATCCTTGAGCCCGGTCAGCCAGCAAAGGGCATGATGGTCGGTTACTATGCGAAAGTGAATTCCGTAAAGGTATGGACGGAACTTTGAAATTGCCCATATGACCGCCAAGCATTCGCGTTCGGTGATGGTGTAGTTGCGTTCAGATTTGGTTAGGGTGCGGCTAGCATATGCGATCACACGCTGGGTGTTACGAATGTTCTGCGCAAGGAGAGCGCCCAGGCCATGACCGCTAGCATCTGTGCGAATTTCTGTATCTGCACCTGGTAAGAAATGTCCAAGAATTGGGACCGAGATTAGGGCCGCTTTTAGAGAGGTGAACGCTTCCATTTGATCTTGGTCCCAGTGGAAGTGTTGGCCAAGGCGAAGTAAGTTGTTGAGGGGTTCGGCGGTGTTGGAAAAAGCCGGTATGAATTTTCGAAAATATGTGCAAAGACCAAGAAACGCGCGGACATCTTTCAAGTTTCTAGGAACTGGAAATTCAGAGACTGCTTGAATCTTGCTTGGGTCAGGACGAATTCCATCGATACTGACCAGATGACCAAGTACCTTGATTTCTCGAGCTCCGAATTTACATTTTTAGAGTTCAGCTGGAGGTTTGCGTTACGAAAGCAATCTAGTACTTGCCGAAGTCGGTGTAGATGGTCGTGAAACGTTGTTGAAAAAACAACAACGTCGTCGAGATAGCATAAACAGATATTCCATGTGAGGCCCCGGAGCAAAGTGTCCATCATGCGTTCAAACGTTGCAGGGGCGTTGCACAGTCCAAACGGCATGACATTAAATTGGTATAGGCCGTCAGGAGTAACGAAAGCTGTTTTTGGTTTGTCTTCCTCAGAAACGGGAATTTGCCAATACCCACTGCGTAGGTCTAATGAGGAGAAAAAAGATGAGCCCTGAAGAGCGTCTAGCGTGTCGTCGATTCGAGGTAGCGGGTACACGTCTTTCTTGGTGACTTTGTTAAGGCGGCGGTAATCGACGCAGAACCGCCAGGAGCCATCATCTTTTTTCACGAGAATTACGGGAGATGACCATGGACTTGACGAAGGTGCGATTATTTTCTTGTCTAACATGTCGGCCACATTTTCTTTTATGGTCTTGCGCTCGGCTGGTGATATTCTGTATGGTCGGCTTTTCAGGGGAGTGGCGGGGCCGGTGTCAATTTGATGTGTCACGGTGGTCGTCTGAGTAAGAGCGTGCCGACTGAAGTCAAACAGGTCGCTGTACGTGCTTAGTAGACGTTGGAGAGATTCACGTTCAGCATTCGTTAGAGAAGAGTCTATCATTTGGGCAGTGCGCTCGCTCAGAGTGTCAGCCGAAGCCGCTTGTAACTTTGTCGTAGTAGGTGCTGGAGATAAAGAGGCGATAGCATGTTCGTCACACGTTTGGATTGTGGCGATACGCGATCCACGAGCTAGCATGAGTGGTTCCGCAGAAGGGTTTGTAATGTATAAGTGCACTCGTCGTGTTTTCACCATGGCAATAGAGTGGGGAACAAGAACGCCCTTCTTTGCAAAAGTAGTCGCGATAGGCTCCACGAGACCGCAAGCACTGTTAAAAGGGGATTCGAGTACAAGCTGTACGGAAACTGCTGAAAACGCGGGCAGGCGTATGTCGTCTGCAGTACGAAGAACAACCGGAGGCGAATCGGGAAGAGTGTCTTCAGTGTCTTCTGTATCGCAGATGTTGAGATGGAGCTCGCCGCTGCTACAGTCAATAAAGGCCTCGTTTGAAGTCAAAAAGTCGCACCCGAGGATGACGTCAGCGACGCAGTTTTGTAGTACTGTGAAAATGACAACGTAACGGCTTCCTCCGAGAAGCATGAACATGGTTGAGTAGCCGAGGGGTCGCACCAGTTCTCCATTGCCCATGCGTAGTAAGCGTCCATGAGCGGGTGTGAGCACCTTACGCAAACTGCGGCGAACGCTTTCGGCAATGCATGATTTGGCGGCACCGGTATCCACTAAAGCCGTAAATGTTTGTCCGTCGATTACAATCTGAACGGTCGTCGGTCCATTACAAGGAGGGTTTTTGTCGAGTTTGAAGAATGCAGCCTGACCTCCGGTGTTAGCACAGGCTGCTGGGCTTAGTTTGATGTCTCAGTAGGTGCGGCGACGGTGTTGAGGGGCGACACAGAGCGCGAACGGCGAGGGTAAGGCGATGGCGACCGGCCCCGGCGAGTGGTGAGCGACGAAGGGGAAACTCGAGCGCGTCGGTCTCCAGAAGGCATGCTCTCGTTGTGAAAGTAGGGGGACGGGCCTTGGGGAAAGTGTCGGTAGGCGGCAGCGTCCGCTGATCGGCGGCAGTAGCGTGCAATATGTCCCGGCGTTTGACAGCTGTAACAAATTGGGCGGTTGTCTTCTGTGCGCCAGATGTCAGTTCGTCGACGTGGGCCATAGGACCCTGTCGGAGAATAGACCTGGTAAACAGGAGCCCTGGTGTAGCGGGGCTGAGGGTCATGCGCCATGGAGCAAACAAGTGGAGCCACCGGCGGTGCTGGTATAGGCGGGGGTGTTGGCGGAGACAGGTGTCCTAACGCAGAGCGAATTTCGTGTTGCACAACCTTTTGAATTGATTGCACATGCGGATCTTGGGGGGCAACGTCGACACAGGGTTGTAAGTGAGCCAGGTAAGGCCGCAGTTCATCACGGATAATGTTCCGGATCATTGTTTTAATGTCCGTGTTAAATGCAGGTGCGAGGCATACCTCAGGGAGCCGCTCAAACGGTGCCTTGTTGATGCGGGCGCTTTGGAGTTCCTCGTATTTCTTGCATTCGTCGATGAGGTGTTGGACCGTTGGAGGAGATTTGGGAGCGACGATGGTAAAAGTTCCTGCGAAAGGCCCTTGAATAGGTGTCGGATGCGGTCCTCCTCTGGCATGTGAGCATCAACGCGGCGACACAGCTTGAGGACGTCTTCAATGTAGGCAAGGGATGATTCGGTGTTAACCTGGTAGCGGCGAGCCAATGTTTCTTTCGCCTGCTGTCGGCGCTGTTCCGGCTTACCAAAGGCGTCGGCGAAGCGTGTCTTGAAGGCATCCCAGGAGTTAATTTCTTCTTCATGGTTGTCGAACCATTGAAGTGCCGTTTCTTTCAGAAAAAACACTACATTCGCTAGTTTGAATGAGTCGTCCCACCGGTTGTGTTGACTGGCCCGGTCGTAGCTCTTAAGCCAGTCGTGGACGTCGGAATCGGATGAACCAGCGAAGAGCGGTGGGTCGCGTTGTCGGTTCTTAACAGCTTGAGTGTGTGGCGGCGGTGCCGCTGAGGTTGTGGCCACAGCCGTTGGCGGAGTTGGGGAGCCGTGGGCATTGTCCCCTTCTTCAGGCATACTGGCTGTGGTGCGGCCGCTGCGGAGTTCCAGACCGAGGACTTGAGGTGGGTCGATGCGAGTGAGAGGTTGGGGAACGGAAAGACCTCCACCACCTGAAGGGGGCTTTTAATGGGGATGATTTAATGGAAGTAGGTTGGCAACAGACTGCTCTACAGAACGGTTCGATCGCCAACTGCCTTGACCTCGAGCACCCAGCACGAACTCTCCAGCCGGGGGCGCTTCGTCTTCTTCCTAACAATATGTATATTTATATATATTATATAGATTATAATTTTTAAGCACTGATGTGATAACACGAACAACCAATCAACACAAATACACTGACAAAAACAGGAAAGCATTTTAGCTTCTAGCTATTGAGTATCCTACGTCTTCAGTCGTATATTTTGTTTTCTTACTTTTAATGACACTAAATTCCGAGAAATGTTGAAAACAAGCGGTATTTGGTGTGCCTGCTAGCTGTTTAGATTCTCTCATTCTCCGTAGATGTAACAACTACTCACAAACGGCTGTGATGTGGTCTTCATTGCTTGATTTACGGACGTGCTAGAGATATTCGTTTGCCGGTTAGATCATCATCGGTGTTGTATCTTGCGTCCCTTGAGGCTCCGAAATCATGGATCAAAGTTTTGGGCCGAGTCATACAACATGCTCATCGGTTGTTTTATCCACAAAAGACATTAAGTTTGTCCCACGGGAGACGATACTTTGAATTTTATTCATGGACTACATCAAACAGATTTTGTTGCCACCACTTGCATAGTTTACTGCAGTTATAAAAGGGCAACTGGTGTAAACCTTTATTCTAGGTACGTTAGGTCAAAAATATTTAATAAATATACAGAAAAAATTGGCAAAGACGTCCGAAGTGGTGGCGACCAGTGAACTAGCCAAGCATGCGGAAGACGTAGATTATAACTGCGATGATATACAAAATGTAATCTAAGATGATGAACAACATTAAAACAAATATAAGCTTAGGTTATAGCGCGTATAGTAATTTGGAGTAGAAACAAAACCGAAACAAGCAAACTGGCACCTTCAAGAAGCCTATTTTTTGTGTGTGTAGGTTTTATTTTTTTGTTTTACACCTCATAATTGTTATATTTTGCCCTATGTTTTAATTGTTTTATTTGCCACCTGCAGCTTGAAGAGTAGATATAATATGACTTAATGTCAGGTACACCTCGTGCGCAATAAATTTAAAGAAGTGCAATGTTAAAAAAATGCGATTCTTAGAAAGAGGAACGGTGTAAAACACGTGAACAAAATTATTTTAAAAGTTCTGGTTGAGAAGCTATCAAAGACTAGCAAACAGCATGATTTTATTTACGGCTTCCTTAGACTCATGGTCAACTTGGTAAATAAAAAAGCAGTAGATCTAGTAATGTGTAAATATATATATTTTCTCCTCTGGGTTGCGATACAAAAACAAAAAAAAGAAGCTTGTAAAGATTTTGATTGTTTTCTGAAAAAGAACAACGTTGAAATAGGAAAGTAGGACAATATTTCGTTCCTTTCATTGCTTCGACGCCTTCTCTGGTCGGTTCATTGTGCTGCATTTTGAAATGGTGTGTGCTTCTACATTTTGTTTATGTTTCTTGTAGGAGTTCAAGAAACAATTCGGGTATGAGTCGCTTTAGTAAATAAGTGGAAGGCCGAACAACGTATACGGAAGGTGCGATATAAATCCTCCGAGGGTATCGGGCCTTTAATGTTTCTTAGTTGAGTCTTGCTTGCAATAGCATTTTTATTTCTGCTTGAAGGGAGGGGAAGGGGGGGTGGGGATTCTAAAAGATAAACGCAATTAATTTTCGAGACTTGGGGTAACTTTCTAAGCAAAGCTGGTGTCGCTATATTGCACCCACCAACTGTTAAAGGCCGACGTACAACCTCGGTTTTCTGCAGGGAAGATAATCCTCTTAGCGCTCCCTTCTCCTAAGCTGCGAGGGAGCCAAGTTGGAGAAAGGTAAAAAGGGGAGAGGATATAAGAAAGGAGGAGGTGGGCAAAAGTGGAAAGCGCGAAGTGTACGTCGGCCTTTAAGACAATAACAAGTTCGTATAGTAAACGAATATTATTACAAAGCTTTCTGGCTACCATTGGAATATAAATGAAGTATGCTGAAAAGGCGAACAATTTACGTTTTCCTTGAAAGGTGTTTCTTCAATCAGTTAAAAAACAATTATTCCTACCATTCTTATTACTTCACAGAGTCCCTGGGAGGTCTTGATTTCCAGTCAGAAAATCAAAATCTCGTTCAACACAAGAGCATGAAGAGTCACGAGCCACGTCGATGAGGCTTGTTATCATTCCGAGCGGGGTGTGGGTCTGGCAGTATAAATAAATATAGTTCGTCTTTTTTTTTTCTTTTTAGTTTCGGCCTTTTAGAAACCGAAGACATCCAGTACAATATGAGTGCTAAAATACGCTGACACGCATCCGAAAGCAGTAACTGTTGTCTGTTTTTGATGCCATCTGATTGTATTATAGATCATGTCTTACTTTGTACCGAACAAAACATACACATGCATACGCACACAGCACACACACGCACACACACACAGCACACACACACACACACACACACACACGACACACGCACACAGAACTCCCGGGTCTTCAGTCTGGACAAAATACGTCCACACGGCTTAAACCTTCTCAAATCATAGTCTTCTCAATCCCGCTCGTATATGCTGAGACATGACTCAAACTTTATTGCTTCCACTTGTTACAACGTGTCCTTTTTTCGTTTTTCGTTGATCTCCTCATTTTTGCGAATAGGAGGACAGAGTCGTAGAAAAATACCGGTCATCTGCGCTCTGGCGCTCCAACTGTCAGTTTCGTTATGTGTTCATTGGTAACGCAAGGAACATCAAAACAAAAAGTAGAATCTAACAAAAATTCTAAAAACGCATTACCATTTCAGGTATTAATATTCATAAGCACATAACTCTCCGTCGTTACACCCTGCAACGTGGGGATTCTAGGCAGCCCGTTTCGGATGGTGGTTCATAACGACGGCAGTCACTGTATTTCAGACCGGAAGCAATCTCCTGCTGGATCCGTAAAACCTTCGTTTTATAACCGTCAGCGTAACTGAGACTCGGGAAAAAAGGTTCAGCTGTCTCTTTAGATTCCCGCTTACGATGACAAGCCAGCGCTAGTAAAAATTTGAACGTTGTTTATATTTGTACAGAGTTAAGAATGCACTTTCAAATGAGATGAAAATTGCCATGCTATGAGGCTCAGCGCATATTATGCTTGAATTTGTTTCGAAACATAACATCGAGGGTACTGCTTGTTAAATAAACCCTGGTTAGATTTTTTTTACACAGCTTATAATTGAAAAATTGCAACAAAACTTAAGAAACAAGCGAGCTGGAGATGATTCATGGTAATAAAAACACTTCCGTGTTTCTGAGTCTCGGGTTTTTATTACCATAAATCATATTTGAAAGAATTTTTAAAAATAATAAAAGCATAAAAACTTCCGCCCTGATATTTTTTACAATGCATTACAGTGTGTAAGGCTAGTTTCTAGGTTTAAAAGCAAGTTAATTAGGTCACAAAAAGTCACAGTGAACCTGCGCGCATTTATCTTACTCTCTGTGTATGACAGTAGCTTCTAGTGTAGGACACAAATTGGATTACTGATAGCTTGGTTTAGAAAAATGACAATATATCGTATTTAGTTTTTAGCAGCATAAATATTCCGCTTTACTTTTTTTCTCATGAAAAAATTGCCCTAAAAATAATAAGTATCTAACTTGTTTTTTCTTTAAAAAAGTAGAATTTTGGTGATGTCGGACAGCCCACCGGGCTGCTGAACGTCGGCAACCCTCCGTACGCGCATGGGAGTGTATAAGCGAACTTTCTTTTTGACCAACGACCCACCCGCAGGCGCCGACTACGGGGTGGGGAGGGGGGGGGGGGCTCGCGGGCCCGAGCTTCCTCCGCAATTACCCCGGAGGGGCAGAGCACCCCCCTCCCCTTTGTCCAGAGCAATAAATGAAATTTGAACTACTTTAGATCTATCGGAGTCCAACGCAGTCCAACTGCACGTAAGGTAGCTGTAGCACAAGACTACCTAACCGCAATGTGTCTTTCAATTTAAACCGCGTTCTATTCGTTTCTTTGGGGAAAGTGCTCGTGTGACCGGGAGGGAGGCAGGGGGGCGGGGGAGGGGGGTTTATTAGGGAGCCGCAACCCAAACTTCAACACGCCAAGAGCAGCAGCTTGGCCACCCCTGATCTAGAGCTTGACTTCCCATTATCATGTTGCACTGCAAAATGATTTATTTCGAATAATTATATGCGATAGTCAGATACAACCTAAGAAAGACAGTGCGAGGGGGCAAAGGGCACTCACGAGAAAAGACATCGTGGAAAAAAGGTCGCCCCTCTCCACTTAATCTTTTTTTTGTATTTCCCGCCATTTTCCTCCTTGCACTGTCTTTCTTAGGTTGTATCTGACTATAGACGAAATCGCATTTGTAACTTAGTAATGCGTCTTTCCCGAAAAAGGGGCAGGGGGTCTGGATTTTGTCGCAACCCTGACATTCTATAATGAATATCGTGCAGTAATCTTTTGTACTTTGCATTCTGTTTTTTGGCCGAATCAATGCAGATTGTTGGGCTAGTTGGTACTGGGAATTTGACGACATGATGGCGCTTAAGTACGAGGACAAAAGGGAGACTAGACAAGCGCTCCGTGTTGTCTAGTCTCCCTTTTGTCCTTGTCTTAAGCGCCATCATGTCGTCAAAATGTTTTTTAACCCTTTTACTCACTGGCCGGAAGCTGCAATCCTGGAATCCTAGTTTTCACAAACACGTGTCTGTGCAGATGACAGAATCTAGAAGTGTAAGATTTCGCGCTTCTGCTCTAACGCGCATTATTTTCCTTCTTCCACCAGGCTCAGCAGTAGAGCAGTTCATTCCTGGCAAGCGTGTGCCATTTTGCACACTTTCTTGGTGAAAATGTTTAATACTATAACGGTGAATTAAACAAAGTGTTAATGTAGCCCATATATAAAATGATTATTTGATGGCTCTTTAGCAATATAACAGTCTTCTAGTATGATTCGCGCTTGGCAAGCGATGTAATAGAGTAAAATGAAATTGTCAATTTATAGGGAAATAATAAAAGAAAATAAATATATCCCCGAAACCGTACGATAAGGACAAGAGCCATTAACCCAGTTCAAGAACACTCTATTTTCCCAAGCCTCATTTCTCACTTCAAAGTTCCCAGGTACATTCAAGCAAAATTAATTTTTTTTAAACATTCGATTGACTCAATTGAGAGTCTTAGAGCGTCTGAGATCCTAGGAGTGACAGCCCAAATTTATTAAGTATAGGACGTGCGCAAATAAACCAAAACGTCGGTTTCGCGAAATATTAATGAATAGCGCGAGCATTCAGGCAACCTGATTGCTTTTGCCCGAGGTGCAAGAAAGATGGTTCCCAGTCCACCGGTTCTCTTCGCGTCAATTATCCCTTGTTCTTCTTACTTTTGCTTCTTAAGGGTTCGACGACGCGAAAATTTCTATTTGAAAGCTCTCAGTGGTAAATTTTAATGGCGACAGCTCACAAAGACGTGGCGTGTTCTCTAAAGCGACATGTGACACGGGGAAATTAAACAAACAAAAAGCTGGAGACACCGATCGTTACGGGACGTTGTAGTATGTTGCAGCTTCACAGCCACCTGCTATCCGCCCCAAAACGCGCCATTCACGCCATAAACACCCACAATTTGTCGTGCCTCTTTCTGCAAGAACGAATACAGAAAACTATTATTTTTTCCCAATGCGATTAATAATTGAAATGGTTTACCCCCCCCCCCAGTATTTCAGACAGATTAGACATTTTAGCGGTATATTTCAATGTCATAAAAACAAATTCGAGCATTGTACTAATGCATTTGCGATAACTTATTCTATGTACCATTTAAAAACGTGACTCATCTACACTGTCTTATTTGTGTGTGTGTGTGTGTGTGTGTGTGTTTTGTACATAGGATGCCAAATGTCTTTCTATAGAAGATTCCTTATGTGGTTTCCTTATTTTTTTCGGTGTGTATGTACAGATGTATACAAAGTGTGCTTCTTCTTTACTTCTGCTGATAGCATTTACTGATGCATTGTACTGTTTTTAAACTTCATGTACCTCTCCCGTTTGGATCCCTCCGGAAATCTGCAGTATTGTTAATTAAAAAAAAATCGCGATGTCTAATAACGCAGCTTGTCTTAATATATATCGCTATATGTTTGAAACTGTAAGCTGTGCAGAAAACAAGAGGTGTTGTATTTCGAGTTTCTCTAGAAATAATAATTGAACTTGCGTATCGTTGTTTCGAGCGATGGCACAGAAGAAATAAAAATCTAAGAGACTGGCTAATTATGACCGACTGCTCTTTTTGCGTGATACCATACTTTAGCATAGCATTTCATCTGTAGGTGTGCTGCATTGTAGAGATTAGGGAGCAATCACTCTAAGAGCCAGTTAGAGCACACATTTACTTGGTTTACTACTTCTTATCTACACGAATATCACAATGTCTTAGAAGCTAGAAAAGCCGGTTACACATTCAATTATTTTCCCTAGTGCTTACCAACAGCTCAGAGGCCCTTTCGGTAAAGCTTCAGACAACAACATACACAATTGCAAAAATACACTTGATAAAATTTATACACCTGCCTAAATTCACAGACACGCCTAAATGCATACTCACACCTAAATTCACATACATGCCCAATTTGCGTTTTTTTAAACTAAATATTTGTGGAAAAATATTAAAATTCGTAAACTCACTGTTTGAAACATCCTGTATTCGCGAAATCGGTGAAAGGTTATGTTGAATATCTGGATAAATGGCGTTGACGAATAGGCTAGTGGGTAGTTCATTTTGACTGGTAGCAAACAGCGCAGGGACACGGTCAGCGCCATATTTGTCTTCCGTCTTCTACTCTGTCCGTGTCCCTGCGCTATTATAGTTACCCATCATCTGGATAAAAAAACTGCATTTCTAGTATTTGTAGTAACAGGAATGTGGAAGTTAAAAAAAAAAACATGAAGAGTGGGGATATCTATTGAATCATGAGTAAACCTATGTAAACATTTTATATCTCAGAGAAACCTTCCCTAAAAAAAAACAGCCTATTTTTTTTTAAAATTAAATTGTTTTTATAATAGCAATTTCGACCAAAATATTTGTCATAGGTTAATGCTACAAATTGTTTTTGTATGTGTTCAATATTTCCACTCGTTGTAATAGAGATGGAGTTCCGTGCCACAGATGCAAATTCAAGTCTGGAGCGCACACGGGTACACTGTAGTCGTGAAGAGACAATTCTTAGTTCTAAAAGATCTAGTTAAGCGAGAAATTATTCCCAGCACGCATAGGAACTGATTAACAATGAAGTCCGTATGAGAACATAAGAATACGTAATTATCTCCAAGAACCCCTAAATATCGTGCTAATGTGGTCCGACTTATAGTTTCATTTTCTAGAGTACATGCAAAAGGTAGAGCGCTACGTTTGAAAGGCGAACAGTTTATATTACACGGGGTACTCAAGAGTGCCTCTTCTTAAAGTCTTGGCATGACTCCTGAATTTCTGTGGCACTAGTATCAGTAACCTAAACCAAACCGCGTGCATGTTTTTTTTTTTTTTTTGCGAGCTATAATTGAATTTGCATTTCAGAGCACACCCACTCATTCGCCAGCGATCAATTACAAGTAGCGCGGCTGCTGATTTCTAGTTTACCAAAAAGAAACATACCGGCATTGCGCGATCAGGCTGTTAGCAAATTATAAATAAGAGCCAAGAAATATACTACATTATCTGCTTTTTTCAGTCTCTCAGTCTTTCCCTAAAGCTGATGAATCACCTGCGATACAAAGTGAAGAATCAGTGAAAAGTTTATTGGATGAAACTCTTTCGCTCATCAGAATGCAGAAATCAATGTCACAATATTGCGTTTTAAGATTATCAAAGAACAATAATTCTGGGTAAAAGGTTAACGTAAAACCAACAATGCTGTTTTTCTTGTTTGTTTTTTTTTGATGAAGGCGCTTCATTTGAGCAAGATGCCTTTAGCAACAAACCGAGAACGTCAATACGCTACGCAAATACCCTAGCGACGTAAAACAAAAACGACACATTAATTGTTGCGAGCGTACTGCTGGATATTCATTCATACGTGGCTCCCCAAACAACTTAGCGGTCGATACCATGGTCGATAGAGCTGGCGCTTGTGTTTTATATTGGCTACGCAGCAGCCCCTACATCATCTGCATCATCACGACGAGTCGCGGAGCGTTCCGTATTTCCCCGGGAGATTTTTTTGGGGTAATACGATGCTTGCTTTACACCGTTCTCCCCATGACCTCTTCGGCATAAAAAAATTAAAAAAACGGGCCAAAGCTTTAGCGGCTTTTTGACATGTCTTTGTTGTGTTTAAAATTGATTGTGGGGCTAATGATTGATTAACGTCCACTGAATGCAAAAACGACAGTGTTTTTATTTGGTTCGCATTCCTCTTGTATTTAACAAAGTGTATTTAGAATTTTATGTGCTCGGCGTGCTATTATATAGAGCGGTTTCTCTTATATTGAAAAGTATATTTATTTTATTGACGTTGTGGTCTCGCAGTCACCATAATAACTCGCATATGCTTCAGCGCGCATACGTTTATCCGAGCTCTCGTTTTATACTTTAAGCAGACAATCAATTAAAATGCACAAACAAAGGTATATCAAGAGTGGCCTTTTGTATACCATTTCTTTTATTATTATTTCGAGGTGAAAACTAATATTAACGGCCTCCGCTCTCGGATAGTGTTACAAAATCAAACACTACTCTTATTCTGAGAGATAAGCTAGAATCTGGGGCTGACGTGGGTCAATTTCGCTCCTCACAAAATTTTAAAACCTATCTTTAATAACTTATGATGGGTATTAGAAAATAAAATCGGTAGCCATTGAACTCACTGCATGAAACATCTCGATACATATTTGATACAGTATCATTTGCGGTTAACAATACTTCAATGTAAAAATTCTTAGTGGACGGGTTAACATCAATGTTCGTTGATTATCCAGTCTAAATAAAGGTTCCTTCAATTAAGATCAAACAAGTTTTACTAACATATAATTTATAAACGCATATTATATGTTGTCCTAAATTTCATGTCGTATAAAAAATCAACCGCGAGTTTTCTGCAAAGCAGGAGTGAATTAATCTAATAGATCTCATCGGTTATGTAAGTCGAAAAGGGTCAATAGTTGTCAATTGTAAATCCTATCAAAATTAACACTAGGAATGGAGATTAAAATAATACAATTTCATTATCTACGCATAAAACAAGACGAACAATGTGTACTAGGCACAAACCGTAGACACGGATGTGCTTGTAACAAAGCAATTATGTTTTGTATAATTGTTTCATTGCCGATTCGATGTTTAACTGAGAACGTGCGGTGGCGATCATTCCAGCCGCTGCTCCCGACTCATCTTGCCTAGTTCAAGATTGGCCTTTGTCTGCCTCGTGACCTCCTCTGCGGTACCTCCTTGCACTTCATCCCTTCGCCTGGTGTTGCCGGGATACGGGCTGCTGAAGCCGAGAGGAAAGCAACCACCGATGAGGCCGTCGGCCGTACCGGGCTGTTTGCTTGCAGAGACTGGCGTTGGATACCGCAGCAAGATCATCAAATGTAATTCTGCCTATGACGGTTTGAAACATAGATCAAAATACAACTTCAACTTTTAATGGTTTGAATTTTGTGTAAATAAGCAGTGTGCTTTGCGTCGCGTGCCGAGCTTCGGGTGTGCTAGGCTGATTATTGAGGTTGCGCCACTGATAGAGACTTCGTTTAGGAAAAAATAGAAAATCTCAGTTATCTCAAGCTTAATCTTCACCACAGATTTCTTTGGTAATCTTTGCGAAAAAATTCGATTTTCAATACCGTTCTCAATAATAAGACGTTTATCTTAAATATATGTTTGTTGTTTTATCTTTTATAACAGAAGTATTGAGGACTTGTTTTACAGGAAATCTTACCAGTGATATCAAATTACAATTCGGCTGATCGTTGTCAAAACCACCATTTATTGCTTCGAATTTTATTAGCCATCTTCCGGTGAGTACTCGTTTGTTGGTTTAAAACAAATTATCGAATTTTTGTTTCAAAAAGTTTGAGCCAAGCTCCTCTTTTTTTCATATTCACTTTCAGGTGCTTGTAATTGTTTTTTTTTAATATCCTTCTAAGTACTACTTGACCGTTATCATCCAGCAAGCTATATTCTTGTGTTTGTATTTCCAAATATATTTTCATCTGTTTTCGAAGTGAATTTTTCACGTGTATCGCGATATCTCTTGGTAGATCTGATACATTTCTAGCAACACGTCGTCAGCCTTTTTCTGCGCTCAAGAAAATCGGTTTTCAATCTGTGAGCTCGTTAATTTTAATCTATCTTATGAACCGTTCAGAAGCGCATTCATCTTGAAACTCTTATGAGTTTCGAGTTTCAAGAAGTGGTGACCATTAAACAGAAATATTACGTTTCTCGCAAAATATGACAACTGTTCTCATAAATATTTTTATGGTTAGATTACCGGAATTATTTTTGTCATTTATATTTTTAACGTTAACAAACATCGATTTTTATACTTCAGGATTCATATATTCAAGGCTGGTAGCATTGCCCATGTACAGTCATAAATTTAATTAGCAGCAACTATTCTAACCTGTCTCTTTCTCTGATTCCCCATTTAGCGTGTTGAGCATCCGGCACAGCAGGATAAGGGACTGCTGCAAATTGCTCTGCCGGACGAACAGCAAACACGTCTGCGTACTCGAGAGATGTGAAGACACCATCCCCGCTCGCTCTCCTTGCGACGGTAGAACGTCTCTTCTGTTCGGTTGAAAGCAACTCTCGTTCCCCTTCCGCCAATCCTGCTAGAAGAGCTCACCCTCCGCTTTCAGCAAAAAGCCCGTCTTCCCTGAACAGATATGTCTGTCGCTGACAGTTCCTTTACTCGCTTCGACGTCTTGCCACCTCCAGGCATTCTTTTCGTCAGAGTATTGCCTGGCAGCGTTTGTCGCTATGGAGTCTTGTGAATATGCGATGTACTGCGCGGGGAGAACTATGAAGTTTATCTTTTCTTAAGGGCTGGG
This sequence comes from Ixodes ricinus, assembly GCA_037355805.1. Classification (NCBI taxonomy): domain Eukaryota; kingdom Metazoa; phylum Arthropoda; class Arachnida; order Ixodida; family Ixodidae; genus Ixodes; species Ixodes ricinus. The sequence continues at coordinate 32,442 of JAZHYW010006545.1, read as the reverse complement.
TCTCCGTTTCATTTTCGGCGAATTCTCGAAGGAATTCTTCCAATATTCGTAGTTGAAAGAAGCATAAAAGCATTCAGCCTAGTGTTTCAGACGGACTTATAGGCCAAAGAATCTTCACTCTTCAGTTTGTACAGCACCTGTTGTTTTTCAGGTATAACTGAACAAAAGGGTTTAAATGTCGATTTGTTTTTAATTGGCCTAGGCAAAAATAAAATGCGAAAGCGAAGTCTCTAAAAAAAGCTTTATTTTTGTTATTGTTGTTGTTGTAGTTGCCGTTGTTTTTGTTTGTCTTGTTTGTTTTTTTTGTTGTTCCAAGCGAATAATATCTGTAATTTCGATATGGGAAGACAGAATAGCATTTTCGAATACATATATTCATAAAATAAAAGCAAATTTGGTTCATGCCGTGGAAGAACAAATTGCGCTAAAAAACACAACCTAGTCATAGGCACCTGGTTTATGCCTAGGGATCATGAATGGCAATTTCAGGAATTAAGTAATAAAATTCAGGTAGGATAGTGCAAATTTAAGTCTACAGCCTATATATGTTAATTCGAAGCAGTTAACAGGTAGCTTATATCAAGACGTTTAGTAATTCTGGTTTAAACAGTATTAAGCCTTGATTGGACAGCAGCCTTCTTTAGAAAGAACGATGGATTTAATGTGAATTCGCTTCACGCAAGGTGCTTAATAACATGCTTGAAATCATAACTAGATTGAGGTTACTTCGTCTACATTCGTGATAGCTTTCTACGGTCCTAGTTTTATATTGCCGTATTTGCCACACGTTTAATATCATCAAAACATTACACTTACAAGTATAATTAATAAAATATAAGGTTATAACAGGTTGCTGCCTGACAACGCTGCTATCAAGTGTCCGTGCCGGATTTCACCACAAAACAATGAATTTATCAATAAAAGATAAATGATAATATTGGCAGCAAAAAATAATATCACTCAAAATTTAGTTGCCATATAAGCCCACGTCCCTGTATTCACGGCTCTTCAAAAGGTTTCTCTAAAAATGCCCAGTGATTTTCACACGATGAAAGTCTTCACCACATGTAGGTGTTCCCAAGCCACCACTGCCGGATTTTTTATTTTTATTTCCTCTTAACTGTGGATGAGTGTTGGATCTACTACTACGACCCCAAGGAAAAAAAAAGGTAACAGTGCAAGCACTCGGATTCAACAGCGCCAAACGTGTAAGATATGGAGCAGTTAACCTCCTGACTACGTTACATGAGCTCATTACGCGTCGCGGAAGCTGACCAAGGGTGTGCATTTGTTCCGCCAGAACGCACCGGTGACGCATGCGGCTGCTTTAGCCTATAAAATTCTGCCTCTGCCCCCGTATTTACCGACCCTGGCACCAAGTGACCTCTCCCGTCTTCCTCTGAACAAACGCCACTGCAAGAAAAGTGTTTCCAAGGCAACGACAAGGTGATTATAAATTTGGAACATATCCTCATATTCAAAATTAGGACTTCTTGCCCCACTGTATCCGCCAGCTCATAAAGCCGCGGGAGAATTTTGCCTCCATGCTTGATGGATATGTGGAGATGGACCAACCTCACTACCGACGATTGTTATGGCACCTTACCTTTCGTCGTGGTAATTGCACAAACTTTTCAAGCCCCTTCGTACTGAAGTAAATGTTCGGATGAGCGACTGTATAATCGGTTTCTGTACGTCGGTTTAATTTAAACGCTATGACCCGCCATCGGTTCATAAGTAGGCAGGCTGAATATCCTGGTTACTGCGATCAACTTAAGACTGTACTTCCAAGCAAATTCGAAATTCTCTAGCGTAAAACATGCAGCTTTTAGATATAAATAAATTAAGCATTTGCCTGCACCTTATATATATTTTTTGCAAGCTTGATGTTATGTTATTCAATTATAAACAATGATAACGAGGTCTACGCTATTATGTTTATCACATCGTTAATATTATTTTTGATCCACTATTTTAATGACTTTATTATGGACGAGTACAAATTCGAAATTTAATTCTTGGCTACAGTTTGCAATACCGTGAACTGAAGCTGCAGTCGCAAAAAATAAGCACATCAAAAACCTAGAACTTAATGAATTCATGAAATTACACAGTACACTTTCGGTTAAGTAAAATCATTCTATATAAACGAACAAAGCAAAACATAAATGCAATATGACGGAAAAAAAAGCTATTTTAACAATAACAAAGCAGATGAGTTTTGGAACGCGTGTATAATTAAGACCAGCTCCGCCGTCAATAAATATATCAACCTTAGGATGGGACTAATAAAATTACATGGCGTCGTTCTCATGCTTGAATTCCCCGAAGTAAATGCAGGCATTTAATGCCTCCCCCTCTCTCTCTTTCTGTCTGTTCATCCTCCCCACCATCGTCCTCCGGAAAGAAATAAAGTTTTGTGAGTGGGCGTAATTGTAGCGTGTTTACTCTTTTGCTGCCTTAAAATAACGCTGCAGAACATCAATAACGGGTTAGTACAGTGAGCATTTTCAACTTAGTTTCACACAAATCAGTGCCTTATTGTGGGGGCCAAATAATATCAAGGAGTATGTGCCGCAAACGCAAAAAACTTAATACTCTCGCTCTGAGGTTTCGAGCACGACGTTGTGGAACTTAGTAATATTGAGCTCAGAGCGCCCGCTTACTTTGAACATTCTCCCATGACTGGTTTTGCTTCCCTCTTGTACTCTGTATTATCGCGAAGTATAGTGTAACTAAAAATATTCATTTGGAATTATCAATTCAATAGGAGTTACTCACAAGAGGGCTTTCAAGAAACAGGAATATATTTGTATTACGGTTTTGCATCAAGATTAAAAAGTTCTGGGATTTGTTTCTGAAACATTAAAATACTGTGTGCGTTTTCATGAGAGTCAAGCTGTAATATTTGTTTTGCAATTTGTCATAAAAAATAGTTATTCAATATTACTGCGGTGAAATCTCGTCTACCAATGTTGCCGCAATTCACTCAGTTTTTAATATAAACTTCTATTAAAATGTTTCTAGTCATTAGCTTACCAAGTAGCCGTGTACATTTAGACGTACGATCCACATCACGATGAGTATACAAACATTTCAGTGTATTTCTTCAAATTTACTTTCAATCTTCCGCTTTCTTTGTTTCTTTATCGTTTGTTTATGCTCTATAAATTTGACGTATTACTTCCCTATTATTAAATTATTTCCAATAACTATCTAGACACACTCTTTCTGTGCACTTAACGTCTCCTTAAAAATGAAATGAAAATTAAAAAAAGAAGCATCGACGTACACTTCACTATTGACCTCAATGCATAAAATGCGAGCCGTGATCACTTTTTTTTTACCAGGCTACTCAGCGAAGTAAATAAACAAAATAATTTTGGGTCGAATCAATCGTTATGATTCTTGCAGTAGTTCGAACTCAAAGAAAAAGACAGATTATCCCACAAATCTGCGCAAATTATGATTGACAAAAGTAACCACCGCGTGCAGAACTAATTTGCCTATGAACGTTTTTCTTGTTTTTTCTACTTTAGCGCAAACGGCTACAAGGAAAAACAACAATATTACGAGAACAACCGACAAAAAGAGACAACCCAGTCAAAGGCCTTTCTATCATTAGTGCTTCTCGTCACATAAGAACTGCAACAGCAGAAAGACAACCTGTATTTCCTTCCGAGCCTGACAAATCACAATACCACGTTTAACGAGCTCTCATCACGCTCTTGAAAAATGTGGTCGAGTATCGCCTGAAGCGATCTCATTCTTCGAGTTTACTATTGCAAACTCATGCCATTTCTTCAGTCGTTTCATAATCGCCGTTTTGAAGGGTTTTGTTTTACGCGATGGTCTGTCTTTATTTTCTCTCGGCGAGTTCAATATAACGAGTCATTGGTAAGGTTTTTAAAAGTATCCTTTTCCGCTCTCAGCGTTAGGCTTTCTAGTTTTCGTTCCGTGTTTTGTTCTCGACTCTAGGGATGTTCATCAGCGAAACTTGCACCTATTAAGTTCGAGGGTGAGCTCCTTCACACCTAACGACACGGTACTTAACCTGGCGTTTTGCTTTTCTTGTCCGCTAGACCTTATCTTATGTGTGTATACGAGACTATACGTCTAAGTACGACTGATGTGTAAGAGAAATAATAGCTGTAAGGGGAGTTTTACTTAACATTAACTAAGAGTACTAGCCAAAGTTTTGTCTTGCTTCTCCTTGTCCTGTTCGCGCCTTTTTTATTTCTTGTGCAATGCATCATCTACAGTACAAACAAGTTATATGATTTTTTCCAATAAGCACATGAGAACGAATAGGATAATATAGGACATCATATACGCCTCATCGATTATATATGACTTTTTATACGTTTACTAGGCAAATCATATCTGAATGATTTCTATTCAAAAGGAAACAAGTCTTGCCGTGTACTTTGCTAGATTTGACAGCTTCGCCAGGGTGGCGAGATTCTTACAAAACTTCGGCTCCAAAACTGAAACTTTCCAGGAAGTTTCTAATCTAGTTCCTTCTTCCAATTCCGCTAACTTCGCACTTTTTTATAGTCTAGACCTAGAGCACTGTTAGCTCAGTAGGTTGCGGATGGCTAGTTGAGGCTTCCAAGCCCTGCGCGACCCAGTTTGGGCGTTCTTCGCCCTGCCGTACAGCTCTCGTTCCCTCTGCTCCACAAAACAAAGGTATCTCGAGAGACCCTTGTGTCGAGAACCTAATTTGATTTCTGGACGCCTCGGCGACTCCTCTGTCTTCGTTTTCATCTAGGAGAGGATGCAGTAACAGCGGAAGAGAGCTTCGCCGTAATACCGGAAGCCTTCACTATACGCAACTTTCGGCCAATACATTTTCACTCCAACGTGGTTCTATGCTTGCCTTATAAGTTCCGTGTTTTGGTGTTGCAATTACTTTCACCTAGGAGTCGAAAGAAAGTAAAAAGGATTCACCCCTCCTCCACGTTAGAAGTCCACGCATTTACCAACAGTTCTCGCCTTTTTGCGATGTTTCTATACGCCTTTGTTGTCCCCGAGAAAAGACTGTCTCGTTAGACGGTGAATGTATCACCGGCAGCTCTGGTAATTCGATTACAACAAGCGGGATGCCGGCCTGGTAGTTTGTATGCAGACGAGTGTAAGAACTGACAAGCCGTAGCGGCCGTGTATGGTGAGCCGGACAGGAGTGCCTGATCTGCGTCTTCAAAATAGAATGGCACCTCCGCAATCCCCGTGTGCGCGCCGCGAGTGACGTGAGCGGTGCGACGCGAGTGCAGAGCGGAGGAATCGACGTCACGGTCGCACTCTTTCCGCTTTGTTTCGATTTAGAGCCTTGTGCAATGATTACATTTTTCGTCCTGAAGCGCCCACTAAGAATTTTTCAATCAAAATTTCGCGTCACAGCTAGACCACTTTGATAACTAGATTGTACCTCCAAAAATAAATATAGAAAAGTTAATTGAAATATTTTAGTTAATTTGCTAACTAATCAACTAATTCACGACTTTTTTAATGGCTCCCAACTTAGCCACAAAGATAACAGAAGCACAATGCAGGTCTTTTTTTATTATTTTTTACTTTCAGACTCATTAATCATGCATTTTGTATTTCGAGAGGCAGCTCGCTCATGGCAAACTCTTAGAAATAAATTGATGGCCGAGCGATTCGTACACAATGGGCGAAGTAAATACTCCATAAATATTGTGCATTCGTTTTTGTTGTTGTTTGTTTACTAGTTTTATTATTTCTGCTTCTAGGGTGGTTCTTAGTTTAAAAAAAGTATTTGAAACCCTAGATAAAACTTTTACCTCAAGCGGTGGTGATCTTTTCGATTACTAATGCAATTCGAAATATACCGAAAACCATAAACAGATAGTCTTTAAATTACGTTTAGTGTTGTATTAATGCTCTAAAAATCATGATAAAAACGTAGGCTTCACGCTATTTTGGGGTGATTCATATTTGACCAAGTAACGGGCACAAATCTGTTCTGCAGAACCGTAATTGAGCAGTAGATTCCCGAGGTTTGGCACCTGGCTTAATATGCGCACGGCTTCTCGTTATCATAAAACTTAAAAGTCACCAGAGCTTTTTGTGTAAACCATCCTGCATAATTTCTGTTCGCTGACCGTAGTCCGCCGTACCCGCTCTAAAAGCAACCCCATCAGAGAAAACTTTGAGCCTATCTAGTATTTACTAAGTTCACTTCACTTATATGTGTCATAACTATCAAACATTTAAATCATGACGAACAAAAAAATCAGGGTAACGGGAGACACGATTTTTGGTGTAGGTCTTGGTCAAACCACAAGAGGTAAATAAAAGTGACATTGCATGGCGAACCGGGTCATTCACCGTCATAACGTAACGTAATATTTATTCAAATGTTAAATTTAACATTTGAATAAACAAAGAAAACTGAAAATCATCACCCCGAAGGTACAATTATGATATGTACTAGGAAGCACAGTTCTTTTTGTCAAAATTGGTTTTCCTCTCGGAAGTTTAGAGCCCTAATAAATTGCAGAGCATTTCTGTTGCATTTCTGTGTCTACGTGAAGCATTCCTGGTTTTAGCTCTAGTAAACTCCAGGCATTACTTCTTGAGTTGCGCCTCCAGGTGTCTCCACCCTCTCCATCCTATACACTTTTACCTTCGGGTCGGCCTGTGTCCACAGATTAAGGGGAATGACGGGCTGCGGCTAGTCACGTGTCAATTTTCCCACTAAACTTTTGCGGGAAACTAAATTTATATAAACAAAATGTTCAGTGGGGCTAGTGGGTTCATGACTGGATAGCTGCGCCGAAGGACAGGGACAAAGTGAAGATGGTCACGACAAGTCGGGGCAAACTCCGCAACTGATGAAGTCCTTTGACACTTCTTTTACAAGTAACGACAACCTGTACAAATGACAAAGCACAATCCTCTGGAACAAAATGGTGGCATTCCGTTCAAACCTCTGCAGTGCGCAGCCATTCGCTTCCTTACACCTGCACCGTCACGCAGTCGGCGATTCAAAGAGCAACTTTAGCAACTGAAAGCTTATTAGAAAACAGTGACTTCTATACTTTCAAAAGAATGTAATTTCAAGCCACCCCACTATCTCTCTAAAAACAACACGTTTTTATCTAACAAGACCTCATACGGCTCACTGATAAATTTATCGTCGCCCCTTGTTTGAACGACAAACGCTTCGCGAATTTCCCTAGTGGTTTTTTCGCTGTGCCGTCCCAGGATGGTTGTGTTCGACAACAACGAGGTGCAAAGGCATCGATTGAAATGCACTGCCAACTGCCCAGACGGCGTCTGTTTCATTGCTGCTGCGTGTTTTCTCACACGCACTGGCGCATTCACGTAGGGCAAACAGGCAGGTGCGTAAATAACAGTGCGAGAGAACAGGCATCATGCTATCAAACAGACGCCGTCTGGGCAGTTCGGTAGTGCACTGCGATCGATGCCGGCGCACCCCTTGTTGTCAAACAACCATCCTGGGATGGCACAGCGAAAAAACAACTACTGAAATTCACAAAGCGTTTGTCATCAAAACAATGGACAACGATAAGTGTATCAGTGAGCCGTCTGTGGCCCTCTTAGAAAGGCAACTGTTATTTTTAGAGGGAAAGTGGGGCGGTTGGAAATGGCGTGGGTTTGAGTAAGGTATTGAATTCAGTGTGTTTTCTAATAACCTTTAGTCGTGAGTGCGACCCGCCTTGTCGTCACTTTTTTCACTTTGTCCCTGTCCTTCGGCCCTTCTACCAGTGAATTTGTGTGAATGTCACGTGACGTCAGTGTTTCTGCTAAATTTAGCCGGGAAACTGATTTTGTGCATAAGTCACGTGACAAAAAGTCTTGCGACATCATATTTTCCGCTAAATTTAGCGGCGAAACTGAATTGGTGTTGACGTAACGTGACGTAACTTTTTCCTCTAATCCTAGCGGGGAAACTGAAGTCATGTGACGTCCCAGGCCACGGCTTCACGAAATGCAGCTTCGCGAAATCCGGAGCAACTTGCGAAACAACATTTCACGCTAAAAGCGCGAAAAAGCCAAGGTTAAGTCAAACTTGACCTGGTTTGGCCAGTTTCAGTATCTTGACCATAATTTGCCACACAAGTTCCGATGTCAGGCTTCACTCCTGGTAGCTTAATGGCTGTCATCTGAAATCCTTGGGCCTAAATCGCCAAAAACGTTTCTGAGTTAGGCTTTACTTTAGGGTTGCCTGTTTATCATGTTGCAACTCCGGGCCCTACATGCCATACAAGTGCCAGATTCTGTTGACCGCTGGTTCTTTGGTTTATAGATTGGATCATTGGCTCAAGTTAGGCAATGTGGCAATTATGGGGTGAGCAAAAAAACAAAAAAAAACATTGAAATGCCAAGGCACTCTGGCACTAACTAACGCCTTAGAGCAAAACCGTATTAGGCCCAAGTTAGGCCTTTAGAATTGCCAAGCTTGGGCCCAATTGGGTGTTTCTCTTGATTTCTACCTTGGGTAGCAAAGCTATGCAATGTAATTGCTCTCCGTTTTCTTTTAAGTTCTTGCTTTAGGTAATTATGTGTGACCTATATGTACAATGAAAACGAAAGTCACAAGAAAAGTAATTATTTTTCACTTAAACAGCAAAAATTGAAGTTTCCTAATTGCATAATATTTTTATTTACTGTGCGGTAACTAGAAAACACAAAACAACTTATTCCGTCTTAATGTATTGCATAATGTTTAAATTCCGCGATCCATATTGAGTCATTTATCGCGCCAACAACGTATCTGTAGTCAAGCGTAAGTCTTAAATTTAGGGAATTGATGTTCCAAGACGAAAGGAACGATCATGTTTCAAAGCTACATTAGATCTTGAATGTATTCATTTGAACCCTGGCAGAACTAGTTTAAAGGCTCTCTGTCGAGGACCTTACTCGTTTCAGAAATAGGCCAGGCAATGATTCACATACCATTTAATTAGTCTTGCTCGACCTGCCTTAACCTTTCTACTTCGTCTTCACCACTCGCTTCGTCTTTTTCCTTGATTCGCTACACTGTCATCAACAAACAGAACAAACAAATTCACTCCGGAGGCGTATTTCCGCAGTTAAGGTACATACGTAAGTAAGCACAAATGCTCTCAAGCAAGACCCTTGTATAAAATGCACTGAAGGAAATATTAAAAACAAAACAAGACCGCGACTTATGCGCCGCAACATATGGTATACTTCGTTTCAGCTTCCGTCCGAGCGCAGTCAAAGCTACGTGTGGCCGGAGCCAATCACACGCCGGCAATAGGTCGCGCGATCTCGCCTGCACTTTTGTATCACTCCGCTGCGCCGCTGGTCGTCGGCGCCGCCCGAGCTCGCCGAGTATTTCGTCTGCTACGGGTGTATCAACGGTATCGTCTGCTACAGGTCTAAAAAGTGCCCTTTCACGTTCTGAAATTTAGTCACAGGGGCTGTCAGTACGTAGGCTGGCCGCTGGCGTATGTGTCCGAGCTTTCCACCTGTCCGGCATTTCGGCGTAGTTTCGAGATGTAATTACACATTGCAAGGTGCCCGATGACCCGGCCGTTGATGTTTCCTTGTATTGTCTGGATATACCAGGGCTCGAGGCGCAGTCCTTTCTACCAGCTTCTTGGCGTACAATGTGATCGGCAGGTAAAGGGGTGCCCTGATTTCGCCGTGTATCAGTGAATTGTAGTGGCCCGGAAGCTTTTCCTGTTTACAACGCATTCGCGGTACGACGCGGCCGGAGTCTCCCGCCGAATTTGAAAGTAGACATTCATCACGACCTCTCGCGCCTGACGCCCAAACGTGCCTTTGCCAAAGGACGTTTTGAAGCGAATCGGTGAGGAAAGCAGCGAAGCACATGATTCGGCCATTACGAGAACGAAATCGCACAGAAAAACCGAGCGCTGCAGCCGTGTTGCCAGCGGATGTACGTGTTTTCACCAAACCACATGAATATACATATATTAATAAAAACATAAACTTAAAACATTTAATTCCTTTAATATCAAATCATTCTCAGCAGTACATATCCGGAATATTGTGCAATGTATACGCACAAAACAGTTATTTAAAAAAAAAAGCTTTTGTGGACTACTTTGTGGTGCGTAGGAATGCTCTTCCCGAAGTTGCGAACCGTCCCTCAGCCTTTGGCTGCGCTCGGACGGAAGCTGAAACGAAGTATAGTTGAAATCTCCAAGGAGAAAACCCCGGTAATGCATAATTAAATCCTGGGTGAAAATGTAAAATTATAAAAAACGAAATGTGAGGCTCCCAGATGCGGTTGAAGCAGGATGGCTTGTTGAATAAAGCAAAAGCTTTATGGCCAGAGTTCATCATAAAACCATCAGACTGGTTCGGTCAATGGGGAGCAGTCAATTACAGCTGTTCCCATTGGGTGAATATTAATATTCAGCTTTATAATCTCCGCATCGTGGACTTTGAGTGATCCCTCGCTGCATACTAAACTTTTGGTGTTAGAGGGTACCGGAGCTCACAGACTGTTATACGACAGTCCGGTAAGCAGTCTTGGCCTTTTTCATTTAAATTGATTCATTCTCAGCCTAAATTAGGTCGTGATTCTTATATAAATGTGGTTTTAGCTATGCAGTTTTTGCAATAAAGTCGACGGTTTTGCTTACGGCAATTATAGTTTAGTTAAAACTTTACAATCTGCCATATAATGAGATCATACCGGTAGTGGGAGTGCGATGTAACAGTAAGGAGGAAAGTGCTGCAAAATCACAAATTTAAGCCAGATGAATAACTCCAATTTACTCGTGGATAATTTATTAACTTCCACCGTAATGGCTTGAGACCCAAATAAAATTTTGAAACAAAACAACTACGAAAAATTAATAAAACATTTAAAATCAACCTACTTCCAGAAGGTGCTTTCTTATATGAGATATTTCAGGTAAAATAAACAAAGTGAAATAAGAAAACACTAAACTAAAAAATGTAAGGGCCTAGGTAGAAAAACAATGTCACAACAAATAAAATTTTACCGAACAAAATAAAGCAAGGCTTATTTTGATTATATTCACGTGCGTCTATCTCGTGCGTCTATACTGGACGAGGTGCCAAAACAAAGACACGATTAAAAATTGTTCCTTCACTTAAATGACTCTCACAGCGTATAATTTAGCGCTAAAGTATTGTTTTTAGAATGTGAAATTTTAATATCATACGTCTGCACTCCAAGTACCTAAATATACTGTTTCGGGGGTTCAGTGTCTAAAATATAAACTCTGAAATATGCCTCGATTTCGGGCCGTCGCGTCGAAATGCAAAAATTGCTGATAAATCTAAATTTGTCTTGCTACACATGTATTTCGCCTGATTTTCGGGGCTCGTTCATTTTATAACATGTATCCTATCCAAGCTTTTAAAGATATATTTCTTAGATGAGTATATGTTTTATATATATATACGTGCTAAACAGCTATTTCAGCGAATCCTGTAACAAAATCTGTGTATTCCAAGTGGCTAAACGGAGGTTCCTTACTTTATAATGGACTGTTTTATGAGGAAAATACTTTCTCACTTTATCCCTGTCAGGTGCCTTCAAGATCTATGGCATCTAAAGCGTAAACCATGCAGGCAACGATTAATGCTGCCTTCCCAAGATTGTTTCTAAACATGTGTGTGCCGAACTTCCTAATTTGTTTTCGACTTAGATTAGAATAGCAATAGCGTATCTCCAAGAGTCCTAAATGATGACCTCAGGCTTCAATAATAGTTATGTGTAAAAATATTTTTCATTCTTAAGCATTTGAGTTGTCTGCTTTTCTTTCTGTTGCAAACATGGTTTCGCTCTAATCGGGTTTGCCCCATACTTTACAAATACACGAAAAGACTGCCTTAAGCTGAATAAACAACAACTTAGTGCATAAAGACTATTGTTTTCCTGGAAGAAAGGAGGTTGTAAATAAAATAAAACGTGCTACGTTATAATAAAAACTCATACGCACATATATAAGAGGAGTTTTTTTTTATGCTACGCTCCAGGTAGAGTATTTCATTCTCAAAATTTCCATAGCCAACTTCTCTGTAGCTTGTACGTTTGGAGTCTAAGCGCGTTCATCTCTAAGAGGAAATTAAATACACGTATTTTAATAATAACAAACATAAGTTCACGCATAATGTAGTACAATCGTTCGTAAAAAGATATGTCGATGTTACTAAGAAAATACGCGATACATGAACTCAATTTATTTTTTCGCCCCGCTGCAAATGTTTTATTTCTAACTGCGCGTAGAAGCATTTCTGAGCACTGTTGATGATTTGTGTGTAATTTACATGCGATATGCCTCAGTCGTGGTCATCTTAGGCATCTAAGATGTGTTTAATTCTGCGTTTCAAGGCTCAGGTGCAATATTTTGTAATTTACGTGATAAGCCTCTTTATTTTATTAGTCGATTAAGGATAGGGATGCGGGTTAGGATTATTCAGGAAAAAAAAGGCAAATTCCAGGCCGCTGGCCTTCTTAAATACGCATGTATGCTCAACCCGGAAGTAGATCCTGAAAGGTTTCAAAATGTAGACATGACACATGGACACAAGTCATCTTTTAACTTTTATATGGGCATGCATGAAATTTTTTTTTCTACTATTGCAGGAAATTTTTTGGAGTAACACGCAGGAGAATCGTTTATCTTTGCACACTCTTTGCACTCTAAGGGTCCTAACTTGGCTCGAACACTGTTGTACTCCAGGCGGTACTTAGTGCCAGAGCACTAGTATTGGGCGCCTCTATAGATTTTCTTTGACTAGCCACATAACTGCCGAAGTGCCAGGCTTGAGCCAAAGATGCCATGAATGAACCGAACAGTCAGCAGAAAAGCCTTAATTTGGCATTTGTTTGAACCTTTAGTACCAAAGTTGCCACATAAAAACTGAACAGCCGACATCACACATTTTGCGGTGTTCGCTCAAATGGGGTGCGCTGTCGTGTCGCGCGCTCAACTGGTCATGCGCTCTCGTGACGTGCGCTCTAGTGTCAAGCGCGCTACTGTCGCCGCGCTCTCGTGTCGCGCGCTTTGACGTCGGCGCTCTAGTGTCGCGCGCTCTAAAGGCCCTCTCCCAATGGCAATAACGCATGCTTGTCATGTCAAGACTTTGAGAGCAACTGCATTTAGTAATGAAGCTTCAAACTTCGCTATATGAGTCATTTAGTTTCAAATCTTGTTTAAATATGTATCAGTGGACTATTTTCCGGTTCTACTTTGAATTATTTTTTAATAAAACAGGCTTTTTACACATATAATTGCAAGTGTCCTAAGCGATATTTTTAGGTTCTTTGTAGAGCTTCAAAATATATTTTAACACCTTCCTTTGGTTTGATGCTTTTTCATTGACTTTGTATCGCCGCCAACGGGTGGTGAAAGTGTGCAGAGTTACAGGTCTGCTTTGAGTTGTAATAAATTAATCACACTAACATGGAAACAAACGCAGTGATTCGGGAAGTGCTTCGCAGCTAGAGTGTACTTAAATACGGTTGTGTTCGTAACACTGCCAGGTCGCTGAAGCTGTAGGTGAATATGGTACATAAAACACAAGAATGAGGCCATCGTTTGTGCATCAGCACTAATAAATTAATTTATCGGCTATCTCGCAGAAATCCGGCTAGTGCACATGACAACGGGACATTCACCGCCTGTTTCCTAAAAATTCTCGGCACTCAATAAAGCACGCGCCATGTATAGTCAACGCGAATGTAGTGTTTCAATTTTTGCTAAAATTAAAACTTGACAAAATAGACGCGCCGTTTGCATGAATAGTATAACAAGCACAAGAAAGACTGACCGTTATGTCGAATATTTTTCTTCGCATCGTCACGTTCACAGTCTTGCATAAAATTTCTAAATTACAACTTCAGATAGACTAAGCCTCTAGAGCAGGTTAAAGAATACTTTTAGCAAATTTCTACGCGGTTCCCTGTGGAATAGTTCAAATAAATAACGTTCAAAACAGCGCGTCACAATGTTATCGCGATAGGTAAAATGAAAAATACGAGGGATAAAAATAAATTTCTTAAAATAAATAGGTGGGACTTACGTCCTTGGGGAGCCTGAAAAGGTCTGGAACAAAATGGTTATGAGTAAACTTTTGTCAGATCAAACAATTAACAAATTAAATATATATCTGGATCATATCGTGAAAATGCTTGAAAAAGTTCTGTTAGCACCGACTTATTTGCATCAATAACTGCTTTATATTCCATGTTTTCTTGCGTGTTTTTAGTGGACTGTGTTAGATATATTGCGCTTTCTAGTATAGATTACAACAACAAAACTATAGGAAACAAAAATGTGAAAATGAATGGTGGGATGTTTAAACAACAAAGGGGACTCAAAATTACGGACTTCAAGCAAGCGTCTCGAATTTAAAAAGAGTGGTGTATTGAGGAGTGATTTGATAAATCGGCATTTCTGCTAGTTTCATATTCTACAGCTTTAGTCTCCTCCAGGAGTTTTAAGGAACTTCAGTCGCACAATATGTGTCAAGTAAATTTATTAACACCAGACGATTACTGTGTTTCCTTCCTAATGATTTTGCTTCAACACAACTCCAAGCCAGTCTTAAATGGCGAACCTAGCCAAACAATACGAAATTCAGCAATGTCGACCTCAAGTTTAAAAATCCAACTTTAAAGAGACGCCTTCCGTGAATTATTTCAAGCACGCCCTAAATATTCCAAAACGCACATTACATCTCTAAAGATCTCCCTGCGTGTATTTACAATGCGTTTTAGACGGTTAAAAAAACGCAGAAATGTTTTGAGTGTGTGCGTCAGTTAAATATATATTTGCGCTGTAAAATCTCAGCTGAAGCTCTCCCTTCCCCCAAATAAGGCAGCAAAATATGTATATACATATAAATAAACTGAACAACCTGAATTACACGCATTGGTTATATCAAACCGTCTTCTACAGAATACCATTATAAAGTTTTAATAAGAGTACACTCAGAAATAGTATTTTACGTTTTGATGTCGCACAAAGTAAGTCCATGAAAACGGTGAACAAGTTTTATAATTCAGGCATAACTTTGCGTAGCATCAGGTCCCTGAGTTGCTTAAATCAGGTTGCGCGTAGAGCGTTTGAAGTTAAGTCAAACACTGAGTATGAATATGTTTTCATCATAAAATATATTGACTTTTAAAAGGCTAGCAAAACGAAAAAATTTCGCTTCATTGTGTTTATTTAAGATGCATCAGGGAAGCTCTAATATTGCCGCGGGCGCAGCTCGCCAAGCTTGGCAGCGCGCCAGTGGCCGAGCGGTTATCGTGCTTGGTTCCCACGCAAAGAGCAGAGGTTCAGCCAGTGCCTGGCTCGCGGATGACACGTTTTTTTCGTTATTTCAACAAATTTCGCGTTCTGGCAAAATCGAGAGCTCTGTTACTTATTTGAGGTTAGGATGTTCTACTCGCCGAAACTTCTTCACCGATTGTTCCAGAAGCCCACGCGTATAACATAAGGTGCTCCGCAGTGACAAGCCGGGGTCAATCTCGCCAAAACGCTCGATTCTACATTTTCGCCAACATCGACGCCTGGGACGCTAACTTTCTACTATTTTGTTTTGGGCACAAGTTCACCCCATTAAACGCTTAGTTTCTCCAGTTATTATCCGCTTCATCATTTGTCGTTCGTGACATTTTAGTGGAGGTTCGGGGTATTGCATTCTATGCCCGTAAAGCGTACCCCTCCGACGACACCCCGGCCAAGTGAGGTGCTTAGCCCCGGAAGGCTAATCTTCGCCGAAGACGCTGAAGCCCGATCAAGCCGCCGTTCCAAAAGGCAACCGCCGGAATTCGGACCTCTGACACGGAGGACAAAGAATATTGCGACGATGACCACTACACCCGTCATTTTCCTAACTGTGGCTGCACGTATGCCCGCGTCCTTCCATGGTGAGCCTTATCAAGACGTCGAGGACTGGCTACAGCAGTACGAGCGAGTGGACCAGCACAACCGATGGACGGACGAACAGCGCCTGCAGTGTCTTTACTTTGCGCTCGAAGGAACGGCCATGCACTGATTCGAGAATCGCGAGACTTCCTGACCTCGTGGACCGCCTGCAAGGGTTCGCTGAGGCAGATATTCACCAACCAATATTGACAGGAGAGGGCCGAGGACCTTCTTCGAATGAGGAGCCAGGACGCAAACGAGAGTATCACCAGTTTCGTTAAGGATGCTCTGCGGCTGATCGCTTGTGCCGACCCTCAACCCACCGATAAAAAGAAGCTGCGGATTCTGATGCGAGGTGTAAAGAGATGACATCGTCGGATGTCTTGTTCGGAAACCCCCAACCACCATCGAAGATTTCGTCATGGAGCCCATGAACATGAAACGTGCCCTCCTCGCAAGAGCCAGCCACTACCATCGGCACTCGAGCATCGCTGCTTTTGTTGCGTCAGGCTACGACATCAGCCCTAGCATCCCCGGCCTTCGAGACATGATCCGTGAACTCGTCCGGGAAGAACTCCGCAAGATGCTCCCCGCGCTGCAGGTCGCCCGTCCTCACTGTCGCCCGCCAAGGTCTTCCGAGAGCAGGTTCACCGAGCCTTCCAACCTGAAATTCCCATCAACATGACAACGCCAGAGGAACCGACATTGAGCTACACCTCCATGGTCCGATGACCGCCGCAAGCTAACCGCCAGGCCAGAGCACCGCCTGAGAAGACCTGCGCTGTAGCTGCATTTACACCGCCGTCTGACAAGAAGACGTGAGAAGATTTCTCGGGACTTTGTGCCTATTACAGGCGGTGTGTTCGGCACTTCGCCTGGCTGTGCGCTCACTGACGCACCTGACAAAGGACGCCATAAAGTTTGAGTGGAAGAAAAACCCCAGTGGTCATTTGAGGACCTCAACAGAGGACTCCAGACGCCTCTGATTCTTGGCCATTTCGACCAGTTCGCTTAAACAGAGATCCCCACGGACGCCAGTAGCACTAAACTTGGCGTAATATTAGTCCAAAGGCAGGACAAGGAAGAGCGAATCATCACATACGCAAGTCGGACGCATCCTAACGCGGAGAGATATTACTCAAAGACTAAAAAGGAGAGCCTTGCTGTCGTCTGGGCAATAACAAAGTTCCGAGCGTATTTGTATGGAGCTCCTTTTCGTGTGGTCACAGGCAACCATTCGTTCTGCTGGCTCGCTAATCTGAACGGCCCCTGCGGATGCCTCGCCCGGTGGAGCCTACGACTGCAGCAGTTCAACATGACTATGGCGCACAATTCTGGCCGGAAGCACAGTGACGCCGACCGCCTGTCAAGGGCCCCATCAAGACCAGTCCTGCCTGTCCCAAAGACGATGACTGCTTCCTTGGCACTCGAGGTGTCAGCGACATTGCTGCTCTCCCACGAGACGACCCCAAACTGTGAGCACTCATCGAGCACTAAGAGGGACAAGCGAGTACGCTTCCCCGCGCTTTCTTACGAATCCTACCACCCTTCTCCATACGGCAAGTGGTGCTATACTAAAAGAACTTTGCCAACAACAACACAGAGTGGCTGTTAGTTATTCCTTCCTGCCTTCGAGAAGAAATCTTCGAAGCCTGCCATGACTACCCGACGTCTGGGCACCTTGGCCACAGTGGGACGCCCGCCAGAATTCGGGGAAAGTACTAATGGCCGAGGCTACCGAAGACTATAAACTTCTAAACTCGATCATGCCATGAGTGTCAGCGGCGCAGGAAACCACCGGCGAAGCCGGCAGGAATTCTGCATCCGATTGCTTGTCCGTCCACGCCGTTCTAGTAGATCAGAATGAATATTCTTGGCCCTTTTCCGCTGTCAAGGTCCGAAAACCACTTGATAATTTCCGCCACAGATTATCTCATTCGGAACGCCGAAAGAAAAGCCCTACCTTTAAGGACTGCTGTGGAAGCCGCCAAGTTTTCATAGAGTCCATCTTCCTTCGGCATTGCGCTCCCGCAGTTCTGATTACAGATCGCCAACTCTCGTTCATGGCTCATCTGATGCAAGAGATCCTCCGTCCCAGCCACACCAACCATCAGAGAACCACAGCGTACCATCCTCAGACAAATGGGCTGACGGAACGCCGAAACAAGACCATCGCCGACATGGTGTCAATGTAGGTCGACCTGGAATATAAGACGTGGGACGAAGTCCTGCCGTATGTCCACGCTCGCCCACAACACAGCGGTTCAAGCCCATGCAAAAATGGTCTATGGTCGTCTATGGAAAATTACATGGCAGGCTATCACCCCCTATGGCCCTCTATGGTCGGCCATAGAAATCCATAAAAACAGCTAGAGTCAGCTATAGAACAATCTATGGCCCTGTGTCTAACGAACTGGGAACCAATAAATTTTCTTACCCACCTATAGAAAATTCCATAGCTACAAGACTAAAGACTGGAAACCAATAAATTGTCTATAACCATGTATAGAAAATTTTATGGCCCTGAGTCTAAAGACTAGGGACCAATAAAATTTATTTAGAGGACCCCGTGAAGTACATGGCCCCATGTCTAAAGACAGCGAACCAATAAATGTTCTTTACCCGCCTATAGAAAATTATTTGGCCCCGAGCTGAAAGACTGGAAACCAATAAATTGTCTTTACCCCTCTATAGAAAAATTTATGGTCCCGAGTCTAAAGACTAAGACTAATAAATTTTCTTTCCACGCCTATAAAAAATCACTACGGGCGATTACTTTTTTTGTAAAAACACCCACGTTAGAAAATTAAATCAATACTAAATCTCTGTAATTCCGGTGACAAACCATGACCGAAGATACGTTCTCTGCTGTTGCAACGAGTCTTGAAAACCACTAATATCGTTTGTTTGAGAAATCATTAAAATACTTGCGCAACAATTAAAATTAATTATTACCCCCAAAAGCGAAAATAAATTACACTGGCGCCGAACATTGCAATCAAGCAATAGCTTGATTGTAATCTTCAGCACCAGTGTACTGCATATCATCACTGTATTGTCAACGTGATTCATCATACTTATTAAAAAGATAATTAATTAATATTAGTTAATTAGCCTAATGATCTACATTTGCTTTTTTCAGGGTGTTGAATTAAGAGATGGGGCTATTCCAAGAGACAATTCAAATAATGTATTAAGTACGAGTAATCTTTGCTCCACCACTCCGTGTTTTGCGACAAATAATGGGTCACCGGCAAAGTCGGATTCAAAAATTAGACTGCCATATATACAGCTAGTGCGAAGGTAGCATATGTAGAGAGGGTCTGGTGTCGCTGCGTTGCCGCTGTTGTGTTGAGTAGTGTTCTGCTTGTGTTCTGTGTGTTCAGAGATGTATGTATACCTACCATGTAGCGTTCATAAGTCGGGGTACTTGAAGTAAAATTGTTTTTAGAGTTTGCTGGCTAAAGAGAGCCAAAGGTAAGCCAACCATTAGATAAGCTAAACAGCGCTATCGCTGGACAGCGATAGGGCCATAGACAAAGCTAAAGAGGCCCATAAAGGTGACCATAAAAAATGCTAAAGACTGCCATAGAAAATCCTTTAGCTAATTGGGCAAAATAGCTAAAGCCGACCATACAAATAATTTTCTATAGCCGACCATAGGACATTTTTGTATGGGAGAGGCCTCTGGTGTTGCACCATTCCAACAAGTGCATGGTCGCAAAGTGACCACGATAGCTTGACGCCATGCTACCTCACGAGCCAGCTGGCGGCGGAAATGGCGATGCCCAGATCGTTGCGCAACAAGCAGAATAAGTCTGATAGCTCGCCCGAGTTCGCATCCAAGTCCAGCAACGTGTCGACTGGTGTCCGCTACAACCTTCGCCGTCTAGAGCTCTCAATTCCAGCTCGGAGACCGGGTGTGGGTGTGGAAAGCGATACAACGTCGTGGCCTCAGCGACAAGCTTCCAAAGCGCTACTTTGGACAATACAGCTCCTTCGACGCCTGGAAGATCTCAACGCAGAAGTGGTGCTCGACGGAACGCAGGCATCATCGCGACGCCAACCGCGACCCGAGGTGGGTATCGTCGTTCGACTCAAGCGATTCCACGCTCGATAGGATTGTGGACTTTACGTGTTCCAAATGACTCTTTACTTCACCTGTTTTTGTTTGCGTTGTGTTGTTTTGCGTTGCATCTGGGCGATGCACTTTTTAAAGGGGAGTAATGCCACTGGCGCAGCTGGCGAAGTAGGCAGCGCGCCAGTGGCCGAGCGGTATTGTGCTTGGCTCCACGCAAAAACCCGGGATTCGATGCCTGGCTGCGGATGCACCTTTTTGTTGTTTCTGTGATTTTTCGCGTTCTGGAAAATTCGAGAACCCTTATTCTTATTCGAGGTTAGAATGTTCTACGCGCCGAACCATCTACGCGGATTGTTCCAAAAGCCCATGCCTGTACATAAGGGGCTTCGCGTGGCTAGGCGGGGTCAGTCTAGCCTCAGCGCTCGATGGATCCTGCTGTTTCGCCGACATTGACGTCTGCGACGCTAACCTTCTTCTATTTTGTTTTGGGCGCAAGTTCGTCCCATAAATGTTTAGTTTCTCCAGTTATCATCCGCTTCATCGTTTGTCATTCGTGACAATATCAAGTCAATGTAAGTAGAAAAAAATATCAAAACTTATTGTTTATAATATTATGCGTTAGAATATTGTGCACCCTCAGTGGACACTTTTTTATTAAAGATAACCATCTGGGTGTGTTTTCTACGAAGCGTGCATGCCTCTGCCCATCATAAAACAGTGGAATCGGGCCGTTGCATCGGTTTTTATTGCTTTTCATGGCCCGTCTAGCAAGGCTTCGAAAATAGTCGACACAAAAAGACTGACTACGCGCAAAGATAGGCACGCTGACAATGTTGGTTGCGCGGGACGGTGCCCTTGGAAAATGGCAACAGCGGGAACCAAGGCTATGGGCTAAGCATAAAGGATAAAGTCTATAAACAGAAGAAAACAATCTAGAACGCCTGTAAAGAGAGATATATGCACGGAGAGGGTTTACGCATGGAAAGTGTGTACACATGCGCAGAGTACTATATGTATGCGCTTGGATGTTCACAGAAAACTATGTTTTTAGCTCCAGGTTCTACTAACCTAAAAATACTGGAATTGTAAGGGAATTTCAAAGCATTTGGAAAAGCCAGAAAAATGTCAATAGAATCGTCACACAATTGGTAAAGTCGGAAAAAACGACCAATGTGGATAGCACACTGATACGCAACGAGGCGGGAGAGAGTGGCCAAGGGTGGCATGAATGTTTTTTATGCTGAGGAACAGTTTTTGAACGCATGGCTATAGGGTGGCTAAGGTACAACCCGTTTCACTGGATTACACAAAAACAGCCCGAACAATGGCTGTAACCTCATCCATTTTTTTATGGTTTGGGAATTCATTTGAAATATTCTGGAAAAACATGGGAAAGTAAGGAAATTCAAGAAAGCAATTTGGTAGAGGACCTGAGCTCGGAAACCACATATCATTCATGACTCTAGCTGTTTATTTGTACGTCCCCTTCTCTTCTTTCGCATTATTCCCTGTATGAAAAGATAAATGAACGTATCATGCACTACGGTTCCCTTCTGTTTCAGTGGGTATTTTATTTCGTTCAGGTCCGTAGAAATATTTCATTAATGCAAAAAGGGGCAGGCATAAGTAATATTGGTGAAAGTGCAGAAGGGCTTTCTGCGTATTTTTCGTACGAGCTCCAAGCAAGAAGCTCGCGATGGCATGCTAGACCGTGCACAAAACAATCATGAAAAGGTCAAAGCAGCTTTGAGAATATAGATTGATTTACTGGGTACCTCCGATGTTTAAATGAATATCTGTTTTTTTCTCCTGCCACTATATTTGTTAATTTTTAGTTGCTTTATTCATGATTTTGGTTTTGTTTCAGACAAAATGGCACGCGCTTGGAGCTTTTTAATGAAGGATGATGAGGTCAGAATTCTTTAAGAAATAAATAAGAAAAATGGTTTTGCCTTTGATTGATGCCTAGCCAGAAAGGCGGACTCGTGAAGTATGAATAGCAATATTTAACATATCGACACAGCTTTTATGCCGGCTTTATTACCTTCTTGAGTATTGCACGAGAGTATGAACTTACGTTCGGTCAGAAGGGCGGATGGTTGAATACCGGTGGCTTTATTCGGTCTACAGACAATGTTTAAAATTAAACAAAAAAATTTCTTTTTGCCATCGAAGTGGTTATAATTTTAGACGTACGCATTCATATTAATCAATTACACCAACTATTGGCCTTCAAGCGCTTACAAATTCACGTGGCAGGTGACAAGGAAAAAGTATTGCCAGCTACTTTTATATCCAAAGTCCATTAATAAATGAAAGGTAAACTTTCTGATTTAGATTTGTTGTTTTGGAGATTGAAGAACGTATGATTTAATAATTTATCAGGTAGAATTGCTGGAAAAAGTAACGCCAAGTGACGTGACGAAAGGGGACGTCACGTGGAACCATGATGTCACGGTGTGTACACCAGTGACAACGTTACTAGAAAACCTAGCTCTCTTTTGGAACTCCCGCGGAAGGGGTACCCGCTCACTCACTTCAGTCCTCCTACCGTCTTTCGAAGCGCCATCTAGATTTTAGTTTACGAACTGTTCATTCCATAGAGTACGCCGGAACGCCATCTAGACGCTGCGCTTCGAAACATGCGTATTCCATAAAATACGCTGCAGTTACCATAGGAGCTGTTTGGCGCGTCGAACGACGGGAGGCAAGTCGTGGTGAGTGAGGCGGGTACTGCCCGTGCTTGCAGCGTCTATGAGCAGTTCCGTAACTGAGCTAATCTAATAATGTTGGCAAGTGATCAACACATTTTAGATGTACTGCCCTGACTCACGTGATAACGTCACGTGGTGTGGAATCCATTTCTCTGCTGAATGTAGTGGGAAAATGTCCCCGCTATTCTTAGAAAGGAGAAGGACGGAAGCACAAACGGACGGATAAACATCTGGGATTAGAGGGTTCCGTAGAAATGCATGGCATGTTTTAAAATATCAAACAAATTGGGTTAGATGTTGAATACGTTTACGGCGGACGTTTAGTGTGGATTAAAATTCTGTTCCCTGTAAACAGTGTAGAGTGAAAATTTGACAGGCAGAGTTGAACTGCTTGGTTCGGATTGGGGTGCTAAGCGATGTCGTTCTTTAGTGATCAGGGAATACAAACATGCTTATTGGCATAATGCCCGTCGTGATCGAGTCTGACCGGAGTAGGTATTTATCTACTATTACTCGAGTCAACTAATGCTACTTAAAAAAAGTTTAAATTTAGGGTGCTTAAAAAGATAAGTTCGGCAACCACTCTGATTTCGCCATCGCCCAGTTTAAATTGATCTTTGATCTTCGTTTCTGTAGATATTCAGGTCAAATGCATGCTTCCGATGAGGTGCATTTCAACAGACGCCACATTGTGTCAGAAGTACCATATACGAAGTAGTAAGTTTTTATGGAGTGAAAAGAACCACAGAAAAAATAAATCGTGCTAATATGATTGCGAACCTTAAACTATATCGCGACGGTTTAGCCACCCTTATTTTTATCTCGTCCCTTCATGAAAAAAAGGCATATAATTCAAAGCTGATATTTTGCCACGTGCCTAGAAACTGCTAACTCGGGGGTAATCATCATCATCATCATTCATTATGCATTCACCTTTTTCGTGAGAGCCCAGTAGTGTTAAAACAAAAAATTTAACACTTAAAAAAAAAAAGTTGGGGCTACAATTTACGCTGTGAAGGCGGTTGGTGAGCGAAGCTCTGGTATCACCTGCAACGATTCCTTACTGCACTATACGAAATGCCGCCGCGTGTCGCAGCACGCCGCCGCCGTTTTTTTTTTCCTTTGCCGCTCCTAGTATCCACGCTGCTCCTCGGGAGTCCTAACTATGCGTGACCTATTCATCGCGGTGCTGCGGCAACAATGAAATCAGTTGCTATACACCGTTTCATCTTACGTTTAAGCGCAGCGGTTGTTACGAGCCATCGGAGCCAATCGGAGGCCGTGTGAGTGTCACGTGACATCAGAGAGGGGGCACAGCGACGCGCGGAAAGCGTATCACGGGCCACGTCCACAGAACGGGATGGGCTAAGATAGCTTGTAGCATCCACTGCGTCCGGACGTAAGGTGAAACGGCGTATAGCCGGGTTCTTCTTTAATATATGAAAGGCTTGTGACGCCACCCCCACGTTCAAAGCTGCCGTCGTCGCGGCAGTTAATGACGTCAACCCCTTTCGAAGCAGCTGGAAACCTAATCTTTACCGGAGCGCGTGGGAGGGTGTTCCTATTGTTGACATGCGCCTTATCATCTATCATGTGGTTTTTATGCTTGTTTTGTTGATGATTGTTTTGTGGTTTTCGCCATTCAAAGGGATACTTAGCTGTATGCTGTATGCTTGATTTTAAAGGAGATGTGCTGTTTTGCCTTCAATTGTTCGCCGGGAGTTTTTTTTTTTTTGCTTACAACGCCAACGACACGGAAATGCCTTTGCTGCTAGAGGTATACAACTTCGCTGTAAAAGCAATCGTTCACTATCATGCTAGCTAGAATAGAACACCTCCCAGATAAGAAATTCGTGGTGGGCAGTTTTCTGCGTCGCTAAAAAAGGCTCGCGTGGGGCGCAGTTTAGACACGAATACTGCGGGGTCTAGGCCAACTCGTCGAAGGGAAATTCGTCGAATAGGCCAATTCGTAATAGGGCGACTTGTCGAAGAGCTGTTTGTCGAAGAGGCCTTTTCGTCACCCACTCGCCAAAGAGGCTGTTTGTCAATATTCTTTTGAAAACACCATTTTGCATCTCCGTTTTGAGCAACGATACATCAGAATTTCCTCATTTCTAACATACCTTATATGTGCTCGCGTATAAATATTTTTCTATATAAATAAAATAAGTCACAAGGAAGAATAATAAAAACGAAAACTTTAATAATACACATGAACGCACACATTACACATCTCTCTTTTACAGTTCGATGTTCAAAATGACTGCTTGGAGAGTATCCAAAACATTGCTGGGAACGTACTGCGACAATATGTTTCCAATCCCGATGTTGCAGTCTTGATACTTCCGTTTGGGCATCCGAGCGGCGTGTTCCGCGCTTGCCTGGGCCAACTTCATTTCAGTGAGGGCTTGCTCCTTTTTGAGTGCGGCCAGGAAAGCCCAGATCGTGGGCGAAGCGCAGGCAACTGTGGACTTCAGACATGACAAATCGGGAGTATAATTACCAACCGCTCTTTTTGCACGTCATAACGCGCAATTAACTGTCCTTACCTGAAATCCCCTGTGCCAGGCTTCAGCACTGTTGTTCGTGCGTAGCAGGTGCTGGTGGACCGCGTCGTTCACGTTCCACAGTGACGGCGCGAACATCGGCGATATTCTACGCAGACCACGACGACGGCCCAAGTACGTGTCCTCAAAGTATTGGGCAAGAGGCATAGCTTCGTCGGGGAAAATCTTCATCAGGGAATTAAACGCGGCGTCCAAGGGAATGAACGCCAACGCTGGAAGCATCCTCATCTAGAAATACGTAGACACGATCGTTGCGTCAGAATGTACTCGGAGCTACGAATTTTCGCAAACTTGCCAAGACGGAAAAGTCTTTGTCGGTATCATAGCGCTGTCTGAGATCGTGGTTTTCCTGCACCTTTCTGTAGACGGATTGTGCGAGGTGAAAGAAACACGCTTGAAGGCGCACGCCAGGAAATTGGTTCTGGAACGAGTTCATCGCTGCGAGCTCGATGTCCGTGTATATCACCTTGACGTTGAGGTGGTTGATGTGGGCTCGCAAAACGCTGGAAGAGTCTAATAGAACCGAAAAAAAGCATAACCTGCAATGTTAATAACCGACAAACTGTTCATAACAACAGCATGTCTCACGTAAAAATTAACAGCACGGGAATATGTCCCACCCTGCGTACGTTGACAGTATCTTGTTGGACAGAAGAGCAAAGACGAGTGGCACAACGGTTCCATGCAGCGATCCCTGTATGGTGTACACTTGGTAGAAAAGCGAGGGGGACACCGGATCCCATACTGCGTGATGCATTTGGCTGGAACCACTTTTTCAGACACAGAAAGAACCCCCAAGTTCCCGCCGAACGCTCACGCAGCGCTCGTCGTCAATCTGTGCTCCGCGAGTGTCCTCTTTAGTTGCGGAGAAAATTCCACCACTACGCCCTCGTAATCGTGGAGGTGTGGTTGAAACTCGAGACAGGTACGCTCTAAGTTGGACGTTCGGCCAACAAGGCGGCGAAATCGCCGAACGCAGCGATTGGCCTGGAACTTTGAGCTGCGGTTCGCCAGATATTTTTATGCGTGTTTGGTTAAGCCGCTAACAACCAACTCACAAAGACGAACGAGCGCCTTGGCGGTGCACTTTTTGGCGTTGATTCATTGGCTCCATTGTATCGTCGCTATGAGTTTGAACATGTAACATAGACACAAGTAATAGGGTAAAGAGAAAGAGTGGAGTGGAAGAGGAAGGCGGAAAGGGGGACAGAATAGGACGGCATAAGAGAATGGCTGCAATTCAATGTCCCATGTCGCTCCTGGTGCTTGCGGATGTTCAGTTTTTTTTTTTGTTTTGTTCTTCATTGTGATATTTAGAAATATAATTTGGGAAATTTTGCTCATACAATTTAAGGCTGAGTTGAGTTTCTGTTGATTGTTTTTCCGTAGGTCAGTACTTAATTCCTTGAGCTTCAGTATATTAGCCATTTGCAGAGTCAATTTACTTCTGATGTCTTACCCTATTTTATTCCTAATTAAATATCTCAACAGTAGTTAGGCGCGGAGCAGTGACTGAGCAAGCGGCCGTGTTTGAAACTCAGTGGAATACAGAACCACAGTTGGTGATGATTTGCTAACGACGCGAAATGGCTAATCATAGGGCATTCTTGGCTTTGCGGTCAGTTTTTGATTGTTCATATCGGGTGACGCTGGGATCGCAGCGGATCGCAAGTTTCAGATGGCGTAATCGGTACCGATTACGCCTTGTCATTCTGAACCTGTTAGAGATAATAGCAGTGAACAACCATCCACAGAGCTTGCTTAACAACCCGGATATGGGCGGGAAATCGCATTAACTGCGTTCGCTTCATTAACTGGTGTCAGTTGACGAACGCCTCAATTAATCGCCGCATCTCGAAAGCCAACGCGATTTCGAAAGAGGCGAGTTTCCGCTATTCTGGGGAAGGCTTAGAAAGACGGAGATGGAGGTGCTCTACTAATTGATGGTTTGCGCGACGCGGAAGTAGATGCTGAAAGGACCAGAATAATGGCTTGGACTCTCTCAGTTGCGTTAAGTACGGACGAGTAGAAATTTTTTCTTTTTTTATTCGAGCACAGATGAACACTTTTTTATAGCCCAGTTTGAGGATCCTTAAGTAAAGGAGCATCTTTAACATTTACTAAGCGTCATATTTATATTTGGGGAGCATTGGCTTCTGCACGCTCTTCTCGTCGACCTAGAACGCAATATCTTCACTTTTGTCTAGGTTTAACGAAACAAAATATTAGAATCGGATGCAACTTTTCGAGACTCCCTGAAAAAAAGGCTGTACACAGGATCAATATGTTTCATTTGTTTCCAACTTGCGCTTATCAAAAACGAACGCTGAGACCGCTCGTACAGCCAGCTCCACGCTTAAAGTTATCGCTCTTTCCGAGAGATGGCGCCAGCTGACGGTCACTGGAGAAAAAATCGCGCGAAACGGAGGCATGGGAGCGGCCACTGGCTCCTAGAGCGAGGTATTTCTTCCCTCAATTTATGATTTGTTTGGATGTCTTCATTGGTGTAATTCAGGATTGAATGTGTCCTCAAGAACATTATTCTAACAATATTCAATTTGCCAATTTGATTTTCTTATTTCCTTCATAACTAATGTAGCAAAAAGTGTGTTAATATTGGTCTTTGAAAGACTTTTACGTGAATAATTGTGTTCAGATTGTTAATTGCAAGCTTTTAGCTTTCGAAGACGTTTTATTGCTTTAATGGCAGCCATTTAGTCAAGTATTCAAAAGTCAAAAAGATTAAAATAACAAGCAAATGAGACCGTTAATTTTTTTTAATGTAGACCTAAAATATTACTACAACAACGCCAACATAAGCACATGTTGGTTTTAATTCTGTAATACACTTTTAGACAAATCTAATATTTTTATTATAGTCGTTTGTTTTCCTTTTTATCGTCGTCGTATCTCATTTTCATTCGAACGCTTGATTTATCTGCCCTTTCAAGCTTCAGATAATCGTAAATGTCGTTTAGACGGGTGATATACTTCTTGATATTAATAAAGTTTGAAACTCAAAGCTAAGTAAAGAGATTGTTAAACAAAAAATGCTTTTACGTACACTTGAGTGACCAAGTACACAACATCCTACGTGACATGGTGCATCATATCTGCAACCTGTGATGAAACACGAAAAATACCGCTTGCTCAAGTAAGGTGCAGCATGAATGCGATATTACGAGGCTTGTGTTGAACAGCATCATTTAAATAGAAGTCAGTGTTTTTGTTTTTGGCGAATGTTGCGATGCCTGTCTTTCGGAAATGTTTTCGAAGGCACAACATTTCGCGACTGGGTCGGGCATGCAATAAAAACGTTACCATGCTGTGGAATGGTCGCCGGATGATGTTCGACTATATTAGGTCGTACGTTTTGTGATAATGAAGTCACTCACATTCTTTCCCTCATCGTTCAAGCGCTTATTTTGTTGTAGTGAAACGGGATGTGCGTCTTCTGCCTCATGCAGCGGTGTCATGTAGCAACATTTTGTAATTGTCTAGCCTTCACAAGCTTGATGTAGCTTTACAATTTGATGCCCATTATAGACCTGATGCAATTGTCGCACCTAAAACTACCACTGTTGAAAACGAATTTGCATGTTGCCGAAGTAACCTTAATTTGATAAAAATTTTAGACACCTTACCAAGTACCAGCGTGAAGTCACATCACATTAAATTCGTAGTTGTTTTAAAATACAACTGTATCCACCCTGGCCAGGGGTGGAATAATATATTTCGAATGGAAATAAAACTAATTTCAGAGAACCTTAAAATTTATTGACTTAAATTAATTTACTCGTGGTATAAAATATGACTTCCGAACAAACCATTCCTTTTCGAATTCATCCCAAAAGGACATTGCCTGGTCCCGTGCATAATCCTGACGCCAACCATCTGGTTGTTGCCCGAAGTACTTTTCCTGCGTCATAAGTGGCGCATACTTTATATCATGAATACTTAGCTGAATGTGCTGCGAAGTTCTACAGCTATGAACTACAACCAACTACCACAAACCAAAGTCCAAGCTTTATTAATCTTCATGAATACTTGTTTTCTCAAACTTTCTGCTATCTTAATTTTACAGAGTGTGCATGCCTTTCAGGGAAACCCGTAAATTTGAATCCAATTATTTCCTTCTGTCCTTGCATAAACCAATTATTAATAAATGTTTCTATGCGATTTCTTGTTCAGTTACATCCAGCATGTACACTGTAGAATAAATAGTAAAACCTGTTCGGCTTACAAGCGCATTGCAAGCATTCAGCTGAACACCATCCCTTTAATTTCAAAAAAAATACTACAAGAATCAATTCAATTATTTGTAGTCACTTAAACAAAGACACGGCCATTGAAAGAGTACGCCTTCTAAGTCTCTATGTACTCCCTACGCCGAACATCACAGATTCAGAATACTCAATAACGGTGAATGCTGCCAGGCAATGCTGTGACGAACAAAGATGCCGGGGGCACAAAAGGTAAAAGCGAGTAAAGGAGCTGTCAGCGACAGACGTATCTGTTCAGCGAGAATGGTTTTTGGCGGAAAGCGGAAGTAGAGCTCTCCCAGCAGGATTGGCGAAAGGTGGCTGAGAATTGCTTTCAACTGAATACAAGGAACGTTGTACGGTCGCAAGAAGAGCGAGCTAAGTTGGTGTCAATGCAACTGCGCACGACACTGACGTGTTGGATGTTCATCTTGCAAAGCAATTCGCTGCTGTCTGCCATCCTGTGCTTGCCGGAGGCGCCGGACGGAAAATTGGGAAGCAGAGGGGAGCCGTGTTTTGTGGGATCTGCTTGAGTGGTCGAACAATCCGAGGTGAGAAGAGAAATTGGTCGCGAAAGTTTAGAAGCTTGTAAGTTCGTATCCTATAAACTTTCAAGAGACACAAAGCGAAAGTTTGCCGCAGCCAAAAATAAGTGAGGGATACCGAGGGCAATCAAACGGCTGTTGAATTTTCAGCCTTGAACAAACCCGATACCATGGTTAGCAGAAAATTGATCAACGTCTCGCTTTGGTTGGGATGCCACAGTGGTAAACATTTACCGAAGTGTGTTTTGTTTAATTATTCTAAACAATTATTCGTAAAACAGGCGCGTTTTCGTTATACAAGAAAACATGCTTACTCTCATCAAGTCGGATAGTTTAAAATGCAAGCCGCTTTCTTCACGTAACCAATCAAATGAAAGTTTTTGAAGTATCTCACATCATTAGAACACATTCTAAATAGTACTTGATGGGAAGCATAAAACAATAGATTTGAGGCGAGTTTTCACAAGTAAGCAAATGTGAAACCACAGCTCTGCCGCTTGTAGCGTCCAATATGAATGTTTTTACTCAAGCAACTGCTTTACGAAACGTCGATAAACTAGCCGTAATATCTGGTATCACTCATAAGTAAGCCTCTACAAACGAAAGCATCTTTGGTATGAACTCCACGTTTTTTATAGCTCACTTCAGCTATAAATAAATTTGCACTGCTTCGAGTCAGAACTTTGAAGGATGTTTACCAAGTTGAAACTCCCAAAAGGAAACATTTAAGTACCATGCGCCCTAAAAGATTTTTGTAAGGGCGAATTAAACTGCCGGCTTCACATCGAATCAGGTGGAGTGGTGCGGACATCCGCAGTCGGTACTCTGGTGCGCGATGGTGTTTATTCTTTCGCAAAAAAGGATCACCAGGAGTCTGGGACGTGTCTTCTCCCAGATTTTTCCTCAATGCTCTTACTTGTTTTATTTTTGAGGCAGGCCATTTGTGCGGCTGAACTTCAAAGCTAAAAAAGTTGCATGTTTCTGTAGTTAGAGTGATGTATATTTTAAACGCCGAAACAACCGACTTTTGCTCAAAATTTGTTCGCGGCAGAGCAGGAGCATGGGTATGGTGTTTTGAGCTTTATGCTTTGTGTTCGGTGTAAAGGTTTCGCCAATTTCTTCGCAGCATTTTCTGGCTTCGGCATAGCTCGAAATTTTGGCGCATCTTTACAAAGAGCAATTTTGTAAAGTGAGAAACGCGAGTTACGTGCTGTTTTTAAAGGAGTGGCTCCACCACGTTCTAAAGCCGAAAAACAAGAAAAAAATACAATGAAAGCAATCAAACTTCCAGTCACATGTTTCCTGCAGGTGCATAGTGTTGTCTCTTGAAGCATTTTCTCGTTTTTTCTCTAGGCTGCTAAGAATGTTCTATAGTCATAAGAGGTGAGTTTTAATGCCTCGCGAGTAACGCAAACAACAAATACCAAGCTGAAGCTCACGATTGTGTTTAGTTTACTAGTTTCTCGGAAGCAACGCATTGCTTGGCTATTCAGCCGCAGTTGCAGGAAGTAATGTATTGGAAACCCGCTACAAAGCCTTGCACCATATATAAAGTATTCTTTATTTTGGCCTTCACTTTCGGAACTTGGAGTGTATTGAACTCAACGCGGGGAGATAAAAACGCTTCATTAGCTACGATTTTGGGTGTTTGGGGTCTTATTTTTTTTCGTCAGCTTCCGACATTTTTTCAGTTCAGTTCACGCGAAAGAAACATCAACCACACCCTTTGTTTCTTCTTGCGAAGTTTATTAGACCACTTTTTGTGTTAGGTGTGCAACGTTATGATGAAACGATCATAAAACTTTTGTTTTTGAAAAGTATACAAATAAAACATGGACGCTTTCCTGAAAACAAATGCGCGTAAATACGATCATTTTAAACAATGATACCTATGAACAGCGTGCAGTTAAATGAGGGTCATAGGAATTTTTCAGCTGCTATTCTATGTAGTTTTTTTATGCTACGTAATTTTGATCTTGTATAATTTTTATCTTGTTCCCTCTTAAGAAAGCTTGCTGCCTTAGGACTGCATCTTTGAATAAAAATGAACTGTTAACCGCGTTGCACACTACTTTAGAGGGAAAGATTCGTAGCACTTAGCTGTTATTAGGCCTATACGAAGAACTAAATACTATAAAATCTTTTTATGCTAAACCCTTTTTTATGGCAAATATGTATTCTTTAACAAGTGTTATTTTTTGTGCAAAACGGAATGATATTTCAGAAATATTTTATTTTGAACACGTAATTTTTATGTCCTAATCAATTAACACCGCTCCAACTACACGAACGTCCTGAAATATACGTTTGATAGTAGGCTCGTTTGGCGGCGCCTGATATGTACAAACACCTTTATCTTTCTCAATTATAT